>CAJGYO010000687.1:0-160242 GCA_904845875.1 Miscanthus lutarioriparius
TTTATTTTTTAATTAGATACTTAAGCGAAATGGAGGGTAGTCCCTACAAGATGAGGCGTTCGATTATCATACATGCTTCATCCAATAGAGTCTGAACAAATCCTTTGATAGCACCATATACCTAATGATCTTGACGAAACTAGGGATGTGCTTTCTCTAGTTCTTCACTTAGCTAAGATGGCGTCTTATTATCTATGTGATTGTCCAAGATGGAATTGACTCGATGACCACGGTCCTCGAGAAAGCGTCTTGGCATCAACGGCCAAGCTTCTTTGTTCTTCCGTCTAACATTGTTCGGTGAGACATAGCCTTTGAAGCTACCAAGAGTTACCTAGCTGGAGATTAACCTTCCTACTAGTAACTAATTAGTTGTCTCGAACATTTAAAAACTCCAAAACTTCTTTTTAGCGGTAACAATTGTAGTTGATGTGCAAACAACGATTAGCCATGGAAGTCGGCCGAGAAGGATCACACCAAGAAGTCGAGTTTTTGACCGCATGATTATCTTGCACCTAAAGATCAAGAACTTGAGCAGGAAGCTCATGAGTACCGGTGACCTATTCGACATAATATCTCCATCCATTGTCCTTTCATTAACTTGTCCAATGTTACATGTTGTGTACCTTTACGATCAATGAGGGATGACATAAGTTGCTCACTAGATGACCGATGTCATTATAGGGACGATCAAGTAAGAGTCACTTGTGTACCACCTCTTGCGATCTGTTTTTTTATGTCGGTGACCTATTCTTCAAAGGTTATCCTCTTGGCAACCGGAAGAGCTCTACTATTTTGGTCTAATATAAGGATCTTAGATTAGATGTGGAAGAATAACCAAGGAAGAGCTCACGTGAAAATAACACATCGGTGTAGTTCTGCAATGGATCATGACTAGGAACCTCGATACCAGCGCGTGCCGAGCAGCACAACCTTGTCCGGCATACAAGAGGCTCTCGGTTTCATCGCGGCACCATAGTTGCTACTCATAACACCATTACGATCACACACCCAAAAAAAATCTCAAGTTACACAGATTAGGTCGTATGAACGACACTATGCAAAGGAGGGATAGCAAGCAAAAGTAGTCACAAGATTAGGAGTCAACAAGGAGGTGATCAGAAGATCAAAACCACAGTATGAAGAGAACAGCTTAATTGCCGAACAAGCAATGACGGGGACTCTGCTTAATTTCATATCGCCTTGTGTCCAAGGTGATTACGGATAAAGATTAACATGAGATTTGGTCTTGTCGGCGACAACATGAGATTAAAATGATAAACATTGAGAGACTTGAAAAGTTGAAGATAAAACAAGATTTGAGGGGCGAGCCAATGCAGCGACTAGGGATTGATTGATAAAGCAACAACATGATCGAGAAAAAAAGGTTCCAAAGCCGGGGTAGATAGCGATTAGCGTTACCGAATCATCTGAAGGAGAAGAGCAATGAGATCGACAAGGATTTTGAAGCGGTCCTCCCACGAGGTGAGACAATCAAGACACATGCAAGCATTCAAAAAATTAAGCTTGGGCTTAAGATCAAGCAAAACATGGATATAGGTCTTACGTGGCATAGCGTTCAAGGGCTAATAACTATTTATATGCGAGGCTCGAGGCCCTAAGAGAGAACTTAATTGGAGCGACAACCATGAGATTATCAAAACTTAGACATGTTCGAATAGCGCTCTTCAACACTCATTATGCTTATCGAGGACAAAAGAGTGGCAGCTATGGCACTAAGAATATGAGCATCCCACATACATCATGGTCTTAAGCAAGCATTTGAAACACTCAATCCAGTTAAGCAAGCGACTATTACTAAGCACAAGCTAGCACATAACAAGCGATCACCTCTGACAACACCACTACACATATCATGCAAAATATGGTGGTAAAATCTGTTATCTTTTATTTCCTTTTTACTAAGTAGGTGGATAACTCTTCAAAACAAATTTTACTTACATTTAGCAAATTAGTTTCGGTCATGCACAACATGACCATATAGTTTAACCGGTTATCCATTAATAGAACAAGGATGAGAGAAGTATGTTTATGCACAAGCAACAATCATGATGCATGCTCGTCCTATTAAATCTTCACAAAATTGCTGACCTAAAATGGCGATCACGTTCTATGTCGGTGGCATATACTCTCTCGATATATAGCTTGTCGTCAGCTACATTCAATCTACATTAAATGGATTAGCGTACATGAGAAGGATTTTATTTCAGCCCAACCCCACAACTATATGCAAAATGAAAGTCTAGGCTCTAGGTTGTAAGCTAAATACTTCTCTATGTATATACCCTTATATATATACTTCCATATCAAACCTACCGAAAGTAAATCGTCTATAAATACATATTGAATATGCATATATAGCGTACTAAAGCTAACCTACAATTAAATACTTTCGTATATATATAAGATATATATACTTAAGTCTCAAAATTGCCTCTCCTTTGACCATGCGCTCACATCTTGCTTGTCATGCCACTCCTGCAACACCTTCTTACAGGCGTGAGTGGTTGATCCATACATTACCATTCAAGCGAATGACATCCATACAATATACGCCCGTATGGACGTGATAAAAACCCCATGTTAGTACATAGATAACAACCTAATAGTCATAAGCGGGCATAAAGGAGGATGTAAGCTAACATAGTTTTGACAAATTTTTACGTAGCTAAAGTTGTAGTCCAAATAGGCTTTTAAAACTAAAACTTTGTTTTAAGACCATGTACATGACAGTATTATGCTTAATCTTGCTCACGATGCGGTTGTGTGGAACCACCCAATTTATACAAGATCAAGTATGGCTATCCCGCTAACACGTTGACAACGTATACTTTCACTTATATAAACCGGTAGTCATTTGAGTGTCACGAAGGACCTCGGTAAATCCATCACAACCAAGATCATGTGATTAAGCAAATACACATCACATACGAGAGAGTTGCATGAAAATAATATTACAAATGGGTTCACAAATAATAGTACAAGTTTGGGTTTCAAAACCGATTAGTGAAAACAATATAGCTTTCAAATGATTACATTAATATAAGTTTCAAATACATTGCTAGCATAAGTGACATCCTTTGATAAAAGCATATAGATGAGAAATAAATATAGAGTCAAAGCCCACGGTGGTTAGCCACCATCTTACGCAAAAAAATGATTTTTCAAAGATATATTAATCATATCAAATCATATTTTTTGTGGAATTAAATGAAGATAATTTTTATATGAAAATTATAGATCTCGATGAGATCTACAACTTTCTAGTTTTGAGTTTTTCATTTGAAGTCGTTAAGATGCTCAAAAAAAATTAATGGTATATTTAGACTTAAGGATATTTTGACTTTTCACATCTGCGGTTTGGTAATAAGAGCGTAGAGCCCAATGGCGATGGTATGGAGGACACAAAAAAATTAGAACAGTGATGCTGAAGATCGCTGAACTTTTCTAAGGACACACAAGGCATTACGATCTTTTTTAACAACACATCAAAATTCCCTCTTTCTTTTTAGGGAACACTCAGAATACTCTACAGCAACAGTAATGAAGATGGACTAACAAGTCAGTAAGACGCAGGTTTTTTGAAGCGAGGGATGTCCTCGGTCAGATCCTGCTGCTTCCGTCTGCGGATCTTTCGCTCATTGGCTTGGCGTGGCCTCCTCCCAGCTGCCGTTAACGGCACATGCATGTGATTCTCCCAGTGGCGATCAACAGCCTTCTCCGCCTTGCGCCCGCTGTGCAATATCCCTCCACTATCTGAGGGGCTCCACGAGCAGACGAGTTGGGTGCATAACACCGCAACAAATATCGTTGAAAATAAGCGGCAAACTGTAATACCGAAGGAACGGATGGCGAGTGAACTTCCGGAGAATCTTTAACCTGCGTGCATCTGAGCCAATTGCCAACGAAGGAGCACTGTGCGGTCAGCCCATCATAGAGGTGAAGAGGTTCTGAGAGGCTTGGACTGGGCACTTGTTGAGCTACACATGTTGGGCTCAAATATGTATAATCTAACCCGATGTGAGAGTATGCACATAATATCGCTTCATGGGGGAAAAATATAATTCTTGCCCTTCCAAGTAAAAAATGTAATTATTGGTTTTAGGAATCAAACAATTTTAATTAAGTTTGATCAAATCAAATCAAATCAATAAAAATAGTAATATTTATGATACAAAACAAGTACTATTAGATTAATCATATAATATATTTTTCGAGATTAAAACACGGTAAGACATAAATGTGATACTATTTTCTATAAACTTGAATAACTTAAAATGACTTGGTTCAAATCTAGAATTATATTCTTTTTGTGATGAAGAGGCAATGCACGCTTATGCACCTTAACTGCAATTTTTGGGTACAAATCATTTGGTGTACATCTATACACCCATTGCCATATAATGTATACACCCTTGCAGCGGGCAGATGGGTGGTGGTGAGAACCGCAAGCACCAGCAGAGACCAAACGTGTACTAGCTACTCTCGCGCCTCTATTTCAAATTATAAGACAGATTCTGGTTTTTCTACAAACATAGAGTTTGTCATTCACTTAGATATATACTATTATATCAAGATATATAGTAAAAACAATATATATATATATATATATATATATATATATATATATATATATATATATATATATATATAAAAGTCAAAATGTCTTATACTTTGGAACTACGTGTAGATCCATTTACTGATGAACCTATAACATGGGGTATTGGGGTGTGCTTTCGAGGCATAAGAAGGATGAAGCAAACAGCTCATGAGACCTAAGAAGGACATCAACTTGTTGGTGAATTCATTCTAACCGTATGCAGCTTGTCAATCTGTTGTCCTACAACTCTACAAGATCCGTTCAGTGAGATCTGCAGAAACATGAACAAAAAAAACACGGAGGCGGAATCTTTTTCCAAGACAATACCGAGTTACAGGCAGCCACCACACAACCTACTTAGGTCTTTATCATCTTAATCCACATGTGTTGAAGTGGAATTAAATTTGTTCTATTTTAATCCACTCCAACACGTGTGGATGAAATGGATACACATGCAAACCAAGCTAGGCATTAGCAAATGAAATGCAGCTGAGGAAATGGCAGATAGCGCAGGCACGCAGCATATGGCCGGCAAACGGTCCAGGTGACCACAAAACCGCTGCCCTACTATACTGGCGCGATCATGATGTGGGCCTGTGGGGGCGTCGGTGCTTGAGAGCCTGGGCTCCAAACCTCAAATGGCTCTGATTGCCAATCTCTCGAGCGCACCATGGCACCAGTTACCTCTTTGGGTGGTCAAAGCGTAGCAGGGAGTGCACCAGGTACGGGATGGATCTGCCGGGCCGAGTGCGACCAAGGCCAGAAAGGTGCTTCTTGTCCCCTCCATCCGCCGCCAAGATCCGTCAGAAAGGCCGGAGAAAACTTTACGGTTCAGAATGCGATGGCACTCGCCCTCGCCGGGGAAGCGCGCGACTCACTCGTCCTGTGCCTGTGGCGAGGGATCAACAGAAGTCTCCCGGCTTCCCAGAGGCGAGTAGAGAGGGCAGCGTGGTTTTGATCAATCTTGAACCTCATGGGCTTTGGGCTGGACGAGGAAGTGGGTTGCCTGCGTCGAAGGCTACCGGGCCCAGCCTGGCATTTTGCTCGTGGCTAAATTCAAAATCCCAAGCCAAAATCCGACCGACCGGCACGATAATGAGTTTCTCTTGCGAAATGCAGCGTCTTTCAAGCAAACATCATGCACATGGCATCTTCTGTTAAATAAAAGAAATATTGCTCAAAATTGCTTGGCAAACAACTAGCTGTATTAAGTTACCGGAGACATGCTTCAACCCGGGAAGCTGCAAGGACAGACAAATGCCCTGTTTGTTTTTGGTTGATTAGCCATGACTAAAAAGCATACTGTTGATGATTTGTTGTGCGAGAAAATATTATTCGTTACACCGAAAAAGCACGGTTTATAAGCCAATCGAACCAAAGAAGAATAACAAGATGCACATGCACCGAAGTTGGACACTTTTTTTTTGTACAACAGTACACGAATCAACGAACAGTCAAACTTACGGCCTGAGATAAGAGCAGTTCTCTATACAAAACAGTTCGGCATTTTGGCGGCAAATTCTACGTCAAGTCACGGTAGAGTTCAAAATCAAAACCTAGGGAAGGCAACCACTCCTTCACTACAGATTATGCGTCGACAGGGCAGAGACGGAACCAGATCAAAACGACACCGACGAAGCAGAGTTGCAGCACCTCCGCGTTGCTCGCAGGGCAGAGCTCAGAAGCCCGGCAGGTGCGCGCGTGGTGGCGCTGGCTACATGTCCTGCACTAATCTGGATGGCGTGCTCGCGGTGGTCGTGTTGCCCCGTGGCAGCTGCTGTCGCATGACCCCGCCGCCGGATTCCCGGTGTCCTCGCCTTCTCAAGGGGCTGCCGTTGCCCGGCCGAAGAGTCCGACGATCCTGCAGGAGGATGTAAACACTAAAGACGGGGACCGAAACAACAGGTCTCTGAAACTTCTGTTGATGGAAAGTATACAAACAGTACGTAAAGCATCTCTGCATCTGACCAACAATAGTTTAGGGGCCTATGGGTGGCAATAAAACATGGCCCGGATGGTGATATTGTTTTCTTTGGGATAGTTATTCGTTGATGACAGATTAGTTAACATCAAAACGGGCAGTTCAGGCACTGTCCGGACAAGTATTTTACACTTGGTCAGTGGTCAGACAAAGAGCTAAGTAATCAGAGCAACATTGTGCTATTTTAATCCTGATGCGCCTGCTGTCCATGTTTCTTAAAACCCGGATGCAGAAGGTATCACCATTTTAATATTGACAGGCATGAGTGAGGCATTCATGTAGTACAGGGTAATCGGCATTATTTTAACCGGCAATTGCGCGGGTTTCACCATATGTAACTCTGGATCGAGTTCAGCATGCATAGAGTATGTTCTTGAGAGCGAATAGAGTAGCATGATTGACTTCATATATATACGGTGAAAGAAGCAACTAGCAATAGGGCTCACCTCTCGATACGGGAAGTCGTCGACTTCAAGCATATGGATTACATGTCCCATCTTGGGCCGTTTCTGCGAATCAGGATCCACGCACCTCAGTGCGACCAAGAGGAACCTTCTTCAGCGCCTTGAGGAAGGCTTCTCCGGCAGCTTCGGGTCGAGGATGGCCTGTAGTCCCGGTTGGTCACCTTGTTCTTGAGCCATTCTACAAGGTTTACCTGTAACAGTACAGAAAAAATCAGGAACTCAGGCAAATTCAGAAGCACATTTCGCATTGCAAAGCATAGCATGATCTCGTTGCTTCATTGAATCACAGACACCACACTGACCTCTCCGGCAGGTCTGGCATAGTCGACGGGGCTTCGACCGAGATTATCTCCATTATCAGGATCCCGAAGCTGTACACGTCGCTCCTCTCATTCAGCATACCGGTGCTAGGCGTACTCTGGTGCCACATAGCTTTGAAAAACAGAAGCATTTTGAGAATTCACATCAGTCATTTCACCCGGAAGAAGAAGATCAAACATGATTCATCATCAGGGACCCTAAAGCCGCCCCGGCTCACCCAAATGTTCCCATCACTCTGGTGGTGACGTAGTTGCTGTCTGACCCCAGGAGCTTGGCGAGGCCGAAATCCGAGACCCAGGGTTCCACCTCCTGTCCAGCAGGATGTTGCTGGACATGTCCCTATGCACCACCTTCGGCTCCAAAGAGCATAAGTGACATTCTCGATAAAAACATATAGATGAGAAATAAATATAGAGTCATCGAGTCCACGGTGGTTAGTCACCATCTTCAAAGAGCCGAGAACTTCACCGCAACATGGTGGATAAACCCCGAGTACCGAATGTACTCGTGTAGGGATGGCAACGGGCGGATTCGGATCGGGTGGAGTCTCCGTGCACTCGAACCCGAAACCGAAAACCAAACCCAAAAACCGCCCGAACACCGATTCGGTGATAATCCGTCCCCAAAACCGAACTCCGTGGATACCCCGAAACCGCTTTGTATGGCAACATAGTAAGAGAAATAAGGACTTTTCTATAAACATATGCATAAATATATATACATATTCATATGTATAAACAAGAGGCAACAAATAATAAATATTTTCATGAGTCAACTTAGAATAAATTTAATAATATAAGTAAATAAGTTATTATTAGTATATTATAAAACATGAGTTTTAATTCCAAATGATTTATTTCGGATATCCATTGATATCCACGGTGGAAAACCAAACCCAAACCGAACCCGAAAACCGTGGGTGAGAAATCATCCCGAACCCGAACCCATAAGACCAAACCCGTGGATATCCGATCCAAATCGCCCGTTGCCATCCTTGTACTCGTAAACTTACCCGTCATAAAACCGTAAATAAAGTGACACCAAGAAGTATGCAAGGCTTTATAAGTGGAGCTAGTTTGACAACATTTACATAAAAAAGCCACTAATTCAGCTATACATTTTATAATTTGATCATCAAGTTAATTATAGATATTCATCTTTAGATTAACAACCAACTCGTAGCCAAACATGTGGTATATCATTTAGTAGCATAACAATAGTAACTATAGCCGGTGTAATAATTTCATGTTCATCATAACCATAATATTCCATAATCTAGTTACTACGATGTTGGGACTAGCCAAGTTTCTCACCGTCTGGGAGGCGGCGATTGAATCGATTTCAATCAGCTAGAATTTAGTTCTAACACAAACCTAGGTCTACCGATCCACGGTAGCCTTAGGTCACCTTGGTACAACTTCAGAGGTCCACATTTAAGCGGGTTCGCTTGACGCCGCGACAATCGAGGGACGACCAATTACTGTATGCGATCGAGGACTACCCTACCCTTAGGCTCACGTCTGCTCCCCGCACATCCTTACTACCATCCCAGTGTGCACTCTAACAGATTCGGGTCCGACACGAGTTGAGCTACTCGGTTTGCGGTCGGAACGAAGTTATCCGTCAGCTAAGTGAGAGGCATCGTTCAATCTTGTCGGGTAAGCGCCAACAATGGTATGGTCCTTAATCGGCTGCAGCGGAATCACATGAGTCAACCCACATAGATCTCATGGCCTCTACTTACATTACCCTATGGTTTGCTCCACGATAGCAAATATAGCCAACCGTGCTTCCGGTATCCACCTATATCTCGCGGTGATGAAAATCACCCGACTTCTACCGTCTCGAGCATGGCTAAGCATATATTCGATCCTCGGACCTATACAGGTTAAAGGTATATTTTGGACAAGGAAATTATATGCATCAAGTGGTTCCAATCAACTCTTATAACCCTAATGCATCAAACATAAAGAACTCGAAAGTGATATTTATAAAAACATAGGAGACTTAAAATGCTTGGGCTTTGGGATCTAACTACTAGGTCGGTGTTTGTTAAATGACACTCGCTTTGTAGACATCTCCCATCTCAAAGCACTTGCTTAGTCCTTCCGTCTTTTGGATTCACCAAACTCCATCTTCAGTCTTGCCCAACATCACATCCTTCACGTGGTGCATCTAGTGTACCTAGATGAGATGCAAGTGCATAAATATGAAGAATGGTAATATGAGATGCATCACATAATAGCATTCAAAAGGCAAACATAAGATCATGCAAGACAGAGACACCTAGAGTTATTTAACTAAATATCACACAACCTATTATACAGGGATAGCAAGCATATTAGGCATGACACACAAGTGAACTTAAGTTTAGATATTATACACATGCATCGATCAAGAACTAACCAACATGTTTAGCCAAAACAAGAGGAAGCTAAGACAATCACCCAGCATATGTATAGAAATCTGGACAACAACACAGCAGTCACTTGTTTTAACCATAACTAGAGATATAAGCATCCAACAAGGGTGACCCTAGACTTTATGTAAAGATAATGAAATTATATAAAACTTTGTTATTTATTCTAAAAGCTAATTCACAGGTTAACATGATCAAATATGCCAATATCTCAGGTCCTGTACCGATAAGGATGAAAAGCGATATGAAATTCAAAATGTATAACTAGAGTTCTACTCATCCAACAAGCATGGTCCTTAACTTTATAGAAAGCTTATTAAGTTATCTACAACTTTCTTATTATCATCTTTAGGTGATTCAATAGTTATTTAGCCTTGAACACACAAAGCAACAATTCTATCCAAAATATGGACTGAATCTGACAGGCAACTTCAGACAACAATAAGTTGAATTCTAGCTTTCACAACAAGGTGAGTCTAGACTTTTTAGAAATCTTAGCAAACCATGCACAACTTTGTTATAAACACCACAAGCTAATTCCAAAGTTGACCAGGTGAAACATCACAAAGAAGACATCTCTTGTCTGGATTTAGGGATAGAATCTATCACTCCACTTCATAAGCTCATAACTGAAGATTTAGACCACCAAAAGGACTAATCTTTAACAATTTGGAAATCTTATGAAAAGCACTACACTTCTTATTTTATCACCAATACATGATTCCTTGTTAAAATGAGCCAAATAATACAATCATTCATATCTCATCCAAAGGACATGCGAAAACCTTACAACAAATTTCTAAAATCTATAGTTTCCTAAATTTTCATGCCTATGGTCATGAAAATTTAACATAAGCTATATTATGAAGTTACCTACAACTTTGGTATTCAGCATATTCACATAAAATATAATTTGCATCACGAAACTAATTGCACAACCAAAACTATACATGCAGCCATTTCAGCACGTAGGCGACAAGGTTCTTCATTTAGTTCTTTAACAAGGTAACATATGCATAAGTTAAACACATAGCTCACAACTACTACGAACCTAGTTAATTAGCATTGGTTCTAGGTAACATGAAACACCATAAACACTTTAAGCAAGAATTAAAGCAAGGATGAAGAACTTGTATAAGCAACATAATCACTAGTTGTTATATTAACATGAGAGCATACATATAAGTTATATTTGAAGCTTACCCACTACTTATCATAACTTAGCATCTTATATATCACTTAACAAGATCTATTAAAAGCATCACATGACTTAATTGCATGCATCTACTAGCAACCTTTCATTATCCAATTATATACTAAAACATATATATTAATTATAGGTGATGTGACAAACATCTCATTTGGAGCTGAGATTTTATGGATGAGAGATGTTATCAAAACATGACTACTGTATAAATATCACATGCTCAAGTTTTATATTTTAATTACTATGAAAAAGACAAATTGCTATTGCAAGAAAACATGCAAAAGCAAGATAAATATGAAATTCAATATTTTCTACAAATGCATGGATATATTATGTATCAACATGACATAACAACATCATACCAAGGTATTGGAACCATATTTTCTATTTTTACACCTACATAAAAATTATAACTTATTTAAAACCATTTATTAAGCAATAAACAAGTTAAATCAATAAATAAATCATACCGCATCCAATGATAATGAAATTTTTACCACAGCACACACATAGCATCAGTAGCATACCATAAAAATTTCACATCAATTAGAGTAACACAACTTTAGATATGAAAATAATAAGCAAAACAATCTAAAATTGCCTATTTAATAAGATTAAATCAAAACATGATAAAAACAGTACACAACTAGCATGTTTAATATTTTTCTTAGCTAGATCATGTTATCACAAGATTAACACAACTAGAATTACCATTATTGGACTTCTATAACTCAAGATATGCATCCAACAACTTAAAAGGATTTTTAAAAGCACTTTACAAGAATAAATAAAAAACATCAGAAACTTTCTACTAATATATATCATATTATGACTCTACTGTGTATACCTACTCACAAGGATTCCAAAAGTCATCATTTGCTATTTTATGATTTTTCTACAATTTGTTATGATTTTCCAAAGTTTGAGTCACAAAAGAAAAATAGATTTGCAACCGAGGACCCTAACTTTTCACTAATACAAATTTCAGCAAATGGGTCCTTTTAGACACTATTCAAATGAGTCACAAACTTCGCAAATAGACCCTTCCCTTTCATCAAATTCTTGCACGAGGTCCCTAACGTGGTTTTGGAGCAAGGGACGCGCAGGAGCTCGTCGGAGGAGGTGCGTCGGCGACGGTGGAGTGGCGGCGGAGCACCAAGGGGGCCTCCACGCTCGTGGTAGCTTGGTCGCACTCCACGATGGGTGGCGACGTGGGCTCCGGCTGCTGCGTCTTTGGTGTGATGTGATTAGGCGGGCACCCGACGTGCAATGAGCTGCAGCAGTGGAGGTTGCCTGGGAGGAGATGCGACAGCATGCTGGGGTGGCTCGAGGAACAGGCGAGGTCGGTCACAATGAGGAGGCTTGCGGTGGAGGAGCCACGATGGCCATGGAGCTTAGCGGGCAGCCATGGCGAGCACAAGAGAGAGAGCGAGCACGAGCAAGAATGAGAGAGGCGAGGAGGCGAGAGAGGAGTAGAGGGCGTCGTTTTCCTTTTCTTGAGAACGGCAAGGTGGCGAGCTAGCGGCCATGCAAGCAGCGAGGACAAGTGAGGGCGCCACGCGGCCTGCAGCTAATCGGTCGAGCTCCAGTTCAAAATCAACTACGAAGATAGCAATACCACCTCAAAAATACACTAAAACCTCAATCTTCCTCCCTTCGTAACTCCTAATATGTTTAGTTTTGGCATAAGCGGTAGTAATAAACGTTGTAGAGCTACGCGAGATCCCCAACTTTTCTTAAAGTGCCAAAGTCTAATTAGGTCTAGTTGGAGAGATACAAGGTTCCAAAGTAGGGTTCACGAAACTTGAAAACTGAATTCAGTTTCAAGCCGACTGAAACCTCCAACTTCTCCCCTCAATATCTCCCAAACCATTTGATGATTTGAGCAACCAATTTCTCCTTGTTGTAGTGCTACGTGAGTAATACAACCTTGATTAAAGGAGTTTGGCCAAAATTGACATGGTTTGCAAACTAAAATTCACCAAAGACAAGTACATGAAAACGAAAACACAAAAATTCAATCATCCTAGACTTAGCCAAATTTTGGGATTCTAAAACAGCATTTTATTGATTCTTCTGAGCTCTGTTTGGCTAAGCTAGGCACTGATTTAGCTCTTGACCATTAAATAAAGTTTGTTCTACATAAGATGAAATACAACTTTTATTTAGGTTCCACTACCATGCAAACACTCTAAGCCACATTTCAAACAAAGTCAAAGTAGCATCATGATAAAGCTTAAATTATCCTTTTCGATCTATTGAAGCATTTTCTGGCCACTTGCTCAACATGAACCCTTCATAACTTTTGTTCATGAGTGTAAGTAGAGTTGTTTGAGCCAGGTTGCAAGGTTTGGTTGATGACCTATAATTCCACTCACTTAATAGTGCAATTCAAGCAAGAATGTTACTCATCATTTCATGTGACTTTTTGGCTCCAAACTTCGTGAAACTTTTCTAGTCATCAATGTGGGTAAAAATTGAGGTGAGGCACATGAAAGAAGCATCTTTAACATTACTTAGGTATATATCTTAAAAGGGGCCAACATGTAAATAAAGGTGTGTTGTCCAAGTTTAAGTTGGGGCTCATTCTTAGAGAGTTGATCCCAACACCTTTGTCACCACTTACAAGTTTGAACTAGAGCTCTTGGTTACTACTAAACTTACCATGTTGGAGCTCAAACCCCTTTTAAGCTGGTGACTAACACCTAGGGTGTTACAACCCTCTCCCCTTATGGGAATCTCGCCCCGAGATTCGGTGCAAAAGACTTTTAAGGGAAGAAAAGCATGTCATCCATTTTCCAACATCAGTGATAGCACTAGGATACTTAACTTTGGAGTATCGAGAGAGGCTAATTTGGTCAAGACAACTTTTCGATATTTACTCTTTGTAGTAAATTTTTGTCTGAAGAATTTCTTTCATTGACTTCTATGAAGCATTGTTACTTTGGGAGGAATCCAAGACAGCACAACACGTCGTTCTCGGGATATGGAGAGTACTATGGAGCATAAACTAACTACCCACAATCTTTATTTTCCCCAGTGAATATAGCATGGACCATGTGAACTTTGCACTAGATTGTAGGCTTCGAAAGCTACTCATTACAATGGTTCCATGTTCATTCACAAAGTTTGAAAAGGTCCTCTACCAAAGTAGTTTGAGTACAACCTTTCCTAAGGGATGAGATCACAGAGCATGGGTAAGCATCCTCTCGAAATTTGTGAGAAACCGAGTAACCAATAGACAATGTCTATGCTGGGTCATAACTGTTCAATCACTCAGATGTCAACGGTGGAAAACTATATAATGTTCCATGTGTTCAGTTCTCTTTCTCTAATGATAACATTGTATTATCTAAGTCCGTTGAGTGAGCGATGAAGGTGATAGTCGACTCTGTGGACTCGAGCGTTTTTGGCGATCATTATTGAAGGAATTCTCGTATCCAAGCGACAACGATTATCCTGGGTTGAATCTGATGCAAACTCTTGGGTAAAAACACATGGAAGGTACCAAAGGACAAGTCGCCTTGAAAATCATTCTTGAAGAAGGATAACAAGGTGCGGAGGACAACAAAGGTTGTAGTTATTCGCGAACAGGAGAAACAATACACTACCAAGATTGAGTACAATTTTTTCTTCATGGTTTGTTGCACAAAGAAGTTGGGTTTACTTGCCTTTGTAGCAAAACTAGCTTTGTTGAACTACATTTGACATTGAAGCTTCCTTTCTAATGTCAATCAACAGCTCATAAGCAAACTCTGAAATCTGTTGTTTGACACTTTTCAAATTGTTCTCGACTACTTAAAAGCACAAATTGACTTGTAGAACACCTTGACTACTCAAGCATTGTTGATATGAGACGGCAAAAAACAAGCCACAAAGGGGTGCAAGGAGTCTTCTCTAGGTCATCTAAAGTATTACAATCATCACATTGCCAACATGACTGAACTACAAACACAATCATCCAATACGAAGAATGATAGTAGTCAAACAGAAAATTATAGATTCTATTCCCTCGGTAATCAGTTCATATCCATAAACTACTGCTC
Organism: Miscanthus lutarioriparius; assembly: GCA_904845875.1. Taxonomy (NCBI): domain Eukaryota; kingdom Viridiplantae; phylum Streptophyta; class Magnoliopsida; order Poales; family Poaceae; genus Miscanthus; species Miscanthus lutarioriparius. The sequence goes on from CAJGYO010000687.1 coordinate 15,057, forward strand.
CATTGTACACATATTTTGGTAGGCATTTAGATCCAAGAGTCTTTAACTACTGACCAAAATTCAGCTCAAGCGGACATCGCTTGACTATCCAAATAAATCATCTACCAAAACTGCTTTGTTCTGAAATTTTGTAGCCGAACTGACAAAACATCTCTCAAATCCGATACTTTACTCAACCAAGTACTCAAGCCAACTTAAGACATCAAAGAAATACGTTAAGCGAGGAATAAGCTTGACAAGTTTTGTGGCAATCCAACCATGTTTGATCCTCTGATCACCAGCTTAAAGATAACCGGTTTAGTGCCATGAAATCTTGACAGATTTTCTACTCTTCTTTTCCTTTGATTTACGCATTGGGAAGTGTGTTCGCAGTCTTTAACTCTTTTTTTATAGCGGTAGCTTTCTCACTGAGGATGGAGGCTAGGATTTTCCTCATATGCTTCCCAGGGAACCACTTCAACCGTTGATTTAGGCACCAGTTTAACGATGCACAAGCATTTAACTGGTGGGCTGTTTTTGCAGGGCACAATGCATACTTCACTATGTCTAATGAATACATAGGTTTTATTAGATATCTAGAAAATTCAGGACGACTTATATAATTTGAAATGGATGGAGTACGTCTGAAATAATAAAAAATATGCGTGTATGTGGTTTCAGTCTAAATCGATAACTTATTGAAGCTCATGTTGGAATGTTGCCACACTTCACTTCTGCAGGAATCAATTTGCTTGAACAGACCGTATGATCTAAATCAAACAGCAGGCTCATCGAACTTAGATGATCAAGAGGTAGACCTTGAGCTCAAGCTATGATGATATGCTGGCCCTCTACCGTACCTCTCACTTAAGCTATATATACACCTGATTGTTTGTGCCACAAGAACTAAAGGGCTTGCAGTCTTGTGTGTAAAATGCATGCATATCATGGATCATATATAAGAAAAAGAGATGCACACACATGTGCAAATTCTTTGAGTCATGGTGTGACGATGTGTAATTGACTTACTGAACAATCAAGTACCAGCTGGATTTATTTGGTGATGCTGGCTACCTAGTTATTTTGTACAATATTATTGTGTAACTTTTGGTATATAACATAGAATTGCTGGTTCTTCTCACCGTGATGCTGCAAGCGTGCATGCATATGAGATACAGCATTCAATCAGCAGCTCCATTCAGAAAAGAATATATATATATATATATATATATATATATATATATATATATATAGGAAGAGTCTAATCTGTAGCTAGCTATAGAATAGCTTATTCCGTAGCCGAGCCACACCACGCACACGGAACCAGGCGCATCAGCGCGTGCATGGCTGGTGCGTTTCTGCATGCTTCCCAGGCGCCTGCATGCGCTTCCCTGCAGTAATGACGTCATTTAATGAGCAATTAATGCCAAATTACCGGCCAGCAGGGGTGCTGTCTCCTGTCCAAGGCTGCAGCATGCAGGTGTGTTTACTAGAATATGTGATCTCCTTTGATTAGTTACGAGAATCTGTTTACTAGACTTGCAATTTTTTTACTACACTAGAATCCATGCCTTTCTGCCCCCTAGTAGTTACGATATTCTATTTACTAGAATCCATGAACTTTTTGTTACCAAAATAGTATATGTTGAACTAGCAAGAGTTACCAGATTCATGCAACAAGAGATTTATAAAAAAGTAAACGCTCCTAGCAAGAGTTGCAGTAACTCCACATAAGGATTATTGTAACATTCCGTTTGATTTATTTCTCGTAACATTCAAAATGCAGTAACTCCAAATAAGGATTATGGTAAATTCATCTTGTTATTATAGTAAATTGTTGCTCATATAGCTTGCATCCAAATTGTAGTAACTCCAAAAAATAATTACTGTCGCACTTTTTGTTGTTGTTGTTCATTATATAGTAAATTTATCTTGTCTTATAGTAACTTGTTCCAAGAGACAATTTATTGCATCATCCTGAAACCAAATTTTACATAAACAAGATTATGCTATCAAAGCACATTCAAATTATCGTAACAAATTCATCTCATCGTTGTACCTCACAACACAATTAGGCCTAAATATGGTAATTCCAAAAATTCTCCAGAAAATTTATTGTCACCCTTACAGGTAGCTCTTGAACAGCCACCCTAATCGCAATTACATAGAAGTTTCAATATTCTTGCGTGGTCTAGAGGTTAATCTCAGATGCATTTGCCCAGACGCACCTCATCTCTTCAGAAAAAAAAAATATATGATGTGAAAGAACAGTAATAAACTATTTGATACATTAGAAAACAGATTTTGGCTCTGTTTGGATACTCTAGCACAGCTAGAGGTTAGAGTTAGTTTCTAGCTCAGGACTAGCCCTGAACTAACTCTAGCCTAAGAGATGTTTGGATACAAGGGTTAAAATGATAATAAATGTGCTTTCCAAATCATTGGTGCAGGTGAAAGTAGAGAGAAAACAGTGGACCCCACCTCAAATAGCCCCAACTAGCCCAAATAATCACCTCTTTGGGGGATAGTTTTTAGGGTGTCTTTGCAAATAACCCACTCTAGTCCTCCTGTTTGGCTACTTTAGAAATTATTTGAGCTCCAACTAACCCAAACTAGCTCTAACCCATGGATTCAAACAGGGCCTTTGTCGCTGCTCACCTGTTTTGGATTGACGTCTCCGCTAGCCTGTTTGGGCGGGAATATGAACGCCAGTCGCCAGGAGCTGCTGCAGGGCGTCTGTCGCCATTGACCACCAGGGATGAACAGAATCAAGAACACGTGCATGCAGTTTTGCTCAGCTGTCTCCTTAGCTAGCTGGCTCAATCGGACATTCGGACGCGATCAGCCGGCCTGGATGGGGATATGGTCACCCGGCCCGATCGCACAAGCGTCGGCAGCCGCGGCGCTACCTGGACATCGCTATTGGAGGACTGGGGCATCACCACGGACGGGAAATCACAGCGCAATATACAGCGACGGAGAAGATCGAGGAGCAACGACATCGCCGCCGAGATGAGTGGAGGCGCGCCGCCCGAGATGGTGGAGGCACCACCGCCGCCTCTGGAGGTAGGAAGGCCCGCCGCTGGATGCAGGTGCAGGGGTGTCCGATGCGGTGCCGATTCACCGTTGAGGAAGGCGCGCCGTGGATCCCATGAGAATGCAGCGCACCGCCGGCCGGGGAAGGATCAGATCGACATGCCGTCGCAGTTGTCCGGTGTGGTGGAACGCCTCCAACAGCCGAATAAGCAAAGCGTGTTTTACGGCGGTTAGGCGGCGAACCAAGCTGGTGTTCTCGTGGCGGTGGAAGGAAAGAGAAAATCTGGGGATTAAATCAACGCATGCATGCATTAGTTCGTGAGGGGACCACCGAGTCAAAGCCAATTCCTATTTTGTAGCCAACGCCGTGACACAACCGGGCTAAGCTCGCGTGTTGCGGTCCGTCTGGTGGGCTCATGAGTTTTGGTGCTACGGCTACATAATAGACTATTTTGTAGCCCGGCTATAGTCTAGTAGTTCTATATATATATATATATATATATATATATATATATATCACTACGGGGCGTCCTCTTTACCGGGGCTCGGGGTTTTCGGCAAAGGCCCAAAGCCCTCAACAAAGGCTTTACCGAGCCTACCGCTCTTGGTAAAGAGCCCTCGGAAAAAAATTTAACGACAAAGGGCTCTTTGCCGAGGGCCATAATCGGGCACTCGGCAGAAGCCTTTTCCAGTGCCAACGGCGACACTAAAGCAAAGAAAAGCGGCCAATCAGCAGTATGCTCCGTTAATGACGCTTTTGCCGAGTGCCGGCAGTTAGAGCACTTCGGCAAAGACATTTTTATTTTTTTTCAAAACTCTTTGCCGAGTGCCACGGGCGCGCACTCAAGCAAAGCCACTTTTTAATTTTTTAAAAGCTCTTTCGAAAGTGCCTCCCGTTTGGCACTCGGCAAAGATTTTTTCTTTAAAAAAATCTTTGCCAAGTGCAATGTCCTGGCACTCGGCAAAGTTTCCCTTTTCTTAAAGTGCCATGACCATTGCACTCGGCAAATCAACAAATGCAATTTTTTTGTTTTTTGTATTCCACTGACACAAACAGTTCAAATATATATCACATGTCACATATATATCACAAACATCACAATAATCACATATATATGACAACGAAACCATTTTCACACATTATATCACAACCACAACTCAAATAACAACATATCGCAACCACAAGTTAAATATCACAACCACAAGTCACAAATTCACAACCACAGTCCATCAAGTCCAAGCACAAGTCACAACCACAAGTGAAGCTCAAGTCCAAGCACATGACGAAGCACAACTCCTCAAAAAAACGGCCTATGACACAATGGTGAAGCAAAGGCTCCACCATTCGGTGGCGCATGAGCGGGGTTATTCGAACCCGTACCGTAAAGCTCGCAAAAAGGATAAGAGGTTGCATGCGTGAGATTCATCTAGTAAGTTTCTATGTGAAGCATTAGTGTACGTCATAGCTAGTGCAAGCATCTAGTAAGTTTCTATGTTAAGCATCTAGTAAATTGAGAATGTCAAGCATGGTTTGTATGTCATAGCTAGTGCAAGCATGTAGTAAGTTTCTATGTCAAGCATCTAGTAAGTTTCTATGTCAAGCATCTAGTAAGTTTCTATGTCAACCATGGTTGTATGTCAAGGAAGCATCTAGTAAGAGTGAACTTTCATACTTATAGGAGTGGTGTAGGAGTAGGCGGTGGAGGAGCTAAGCAAGCAAAGGTACACCCCTGCTGGACACTCGCATGAAGGCCTCCATTTCTTGCATCCTCCTCTCCTAGGCCATGAACGCTTCCCTGGGGGCTGCTCTGTTGCGCTCTGAGCCTCGACCACGAGCTTACGGGGCTGCGGCTCGGCCTGCAATACTAAACTTCAATGTTTGATAATGCAAATGTAACTTAGGTGTGCAAAGATGAATGTACTGACGAGTAAAGCAGGGACGTACCTCGAGGCGTCGATCCGCTGCGGTGTGACGGATTGAGTCGTGGTGGGCGTATGGGCTGGCTGAGCTCGTGCTCCATGCTCTGAGCACGCCGAGAGGAGGGAACAGTGGTGGAATCGATGGCGCCGTCTGCAATCGAGCCACCCATGCTTCTTGCCTCCTCCTAGCCTCATGATGGTCTATGCATCAATGGGCTCAGTCTTTGTCGTAATCTTCCCATTGACCTCCCTCACCTTTGAGGTGTACTCTTAGACCTTAGTGTGCACGGTCGGGTCGGAGTACACCTCACGCGGGCAGAGCAGTCGAAGGAGAGCAGAGGAAGACGCCCTGCCCATGTGGGACACATAGCCCACTGTGAGAACTCCGAGACCTCCACGCCTGGGTGTGCGGCCTCCTGCGAGTAAGACGGCAAGATGGTGAGAAATAAGGCGAGAACTCAGCGTCAAATAAGATAAAAGAAATCACTTACATATGCTTGTTTGTAGGCGGGGGAGGTGCATGCTGCCTTGATGGTGAGTAGCACCTACTCGGCTCAGACGCTGGTCCGGTCCCCGCCTCGCGTGGTTCTCGGCAAAGTCGTTGGACAACCACCGTCCACGATCATCTCCCGACACTGAGTGGGATCGGCACCACCAGGGAATCACCTACAAGTCATCGATTATTTGACATAGAAAAAGATAAAATTAAACCGACTTAATCTCAAAGCGAATCATTATTAATGTTTTTCGTCTACCTCAAAAGTCTTGGGCCCGGACAGCTCCACACATCTTGCATCAGGCTTGGCGATGGATCGCTTCAACACCCACAGTAGTAGTAGTCTCGTGGCTGCTGCACGCGCCTCGTGGTGCATGTCGGTGACGATACTTCCCTCTGGCTGGCGACAATACCTGATCCGCCCGAGCCTCAAGTCCTTCTTCCGGTTTGAAATACCTCGCATTCAAAACCGATGTATCCATTCATTATACCTAGGGTGCCGGGTGAGGTCGAGGTAGCGGGCGGTGGAGAGTCGGTGCGATGGCGAGTCGACGCTTGCAGTGCGGGAAGACCCGCAACGCCGGACGAAGACGATCGGGGTCGCTGTGTCCCTCCCACAGGTCCTCCTGCAAAAAGGGCAAAAATGGTTAGTGTCGACTCAAAATTTCGGTAGCACCTCCCCTGCACGGGGAGGTTCCCAAAACCTGCAAAAAACATGGCACAAAGGCCAACAACCACATATATACCAAACATGTGGAGATGTCTGGGTTTTATGCATCTGACGTCGTAACTTGCTCGAAACATTCTCAATTTTTTACCACAGCCTACACATGCGATAACATGACACCTCGACAAGTTTCATGATTTTCGGACTTCATTATGGACTTTATATAATTTTAAAACACTTTTCCTAAGCAAGTGGCTCGTCATGTTTAAGTGAAGAAGATGCGAGAAATTTGATGCGAGTTCGTGGATAGAGACTCAACATACACCAAATACCATGAATAACATTTTTCAAGCACTAGATTACAATATTCCATACACTTGCAGTTCAAATTTGAATTATATATAAAATTCAACATAAACAAATTAATCAACCAAATATAACAAAAAAAAACTAGAAAAAGCACCAAATTTGAACATGAAGTTGTAAACAATGTAGGTGGGCCCAACAAAAATTTAGGGTCAAAAAAAAAAAAAAAAATTTGTCGAGTGCGACTTGGCACTTTCAAAAAAATATCTTTGCCTAGTCTTTGGTCCAGGGGCACTCGGCAAAGAATTTTTTAAAAGAAAATTTTCAAAAACGGTTAAAAAGTCTTTGTGGAGGGCCTAACGGTGATGCCCTCGGCAAAGATTGATGGTAGGGATGGACATCGTGTTTAGACGGTGTTCACGAGGGGCGGTCCTTTGCGAGGGTTTAGCCCTCGACAAATAATTATCGTTGCCGTGTGCTTGTCTTTGCCGAGTGCAGCCCTCGGCAAAGAGTCTTTACCGAGGCTGTTCTTATTATATATATATATATATATATATATATATATATATATATATATATATATATATATATATATATATATATATATATATATATATATATATATATATATGGGCATACGCTATATACTATATTATTTCAGAATGTTCAGTATATATAAGAGAATTAGATGAAGACAGTTGCTAGCGAGAACGATAGATGTTGATGAATGTTCCATGGTGTCGTCTCACTGTACCACATATTTGTTCGGCACAATGAAAATTTTGCATGCATATGCACATTTTCAGCAAAGACAGTCTGCATCCATGTCAGTTACGGCTGTGTACAAGGTTTGCATGCATTCAAATTTATGGTCCTAGCTAGCTAGGATACATACTTAACGATCCAAGGGCAGCTGTAGTGTGATACTGATTTTGATTTGCAAGATCCTGTCGACGGCAAAAAAGCGGCAGGGAGCCGCCGGCACAAGCCGAGAGAAACCATGTGGAGCAGATCCCGAGTACTCTCCGGGCTTAAGGTGAACACTGGACCGGATGGTCGTAACTGAGGGCGTGCCGGTCAATTTGACCCTGCAATTGACAAGTAGAGAAAATTGATCAGTAGTTTAAGGTGGAACATGCCGGTGTTTATCCAGACAGTTCCAAATATACGGCCAAGTGGCCAGCACGATAAGACTATCGACTAGAGAGTCGATATCCAGCATGTTCATAATGTAATGTAAAGAAAACAAGCATATTGGCAATTATTATTTACTCGGTTGCATGAATCTAACTTAGCCGATGCTCATGAAAACATGCGAAAGATGTAAGGGTAGATGTGTAAACATACATGTGAGAGACATACTAGCTTTTAACCAGGACAAAAACAAGTAAAAGCATATAAATAGCCGGTACATCCTCAACAAAGCGGGCTATCGGCTAAAACAGCCGATTCCAGTTATCATGTCGCACGACATACGATCACTCATCCGTTGGATACAAATAAATTTACAAACAACTAGACTCAATCTATTGTACCATCAACAGGTCGAGTCGTCTAATGCAGCATTGACAGTAGGACCCTAGATCAGAGACCAGCGGTTGATAGATCCACTTATATCGCAAAGGGATCATGAAAGCATGTTATGCGCGTGGAAGCTCAGGCCATCGGCTAAATAGCCGATAGAGACATAATGTCGGTGTTTAAATAAAGCAGACTAGTAAATTTATACGATTGTCGCGCTGCTCTAGAAAAATGATGGTAGTATCCAATAGACACGAGGATTTATACTGGTTCAGACCGGAGCCCTACGTCCAGTCTCAGAGGAGATCGAGTGCGTGTTCCTCGCTTGAATGCTCTGAGACTGGACGTAGGGCTCCGGCCTGAACCAATATAAATTCTCGTGTTTATTGGATGCTACCATCGTCTTCCTAGAGCAGCGCGCAATCATATAAATTTACTAGTCTGGTTTATGAAACATCGACGGTTGGCACGCTAGGTAGGGGACAGTCGCGCACTCTCGTTTGATCGAGGAAGGAAGCGATGGCTTCTCGCACCACCGGTGAACTCGCTGGTGGAATGGCCCATGGCGGTCACATCCACCATGAAAACTACGGGTTTATCGGCGCCAAAGGGCCAGCGCCCATGTTCGCCATCAGCCACAATCCAAGCCTCCACCTTGGAAATCTGGGTCTCGTGGTTTGCGGTGGACACACTACGAGAAGCGCCCTCGAAATTGCATCCCGAGTTCACAGACCCGGAGAGGGCTAGTACCCTCGCTAAATGCAGCCGTAGCCAAGTTGCTCATCCAAGAAACCGAAGGACCACGGCTCACGATGAACTCGCCGAGGAATGGCCACGACCGACCACATCCTTCTAGGGAACCACGCGGTTAACCACACTAAAGGGTGGCTACCATCGTCCGCCCTTGGCCACTGGCCGAGACCTCCACCTCATGAATCCGAGTCCGTGGCCTATGGCGGGTGCACTCTCAAAAGCGCCTATGGGGTTGCATCCCAGAGTTTACCTACGTAGGGGGCCCGAGGCCCTCTCTCACCACCAGCCATAGTCGAGACTTCCACCCAGGGAGCCAAACAGTCGTGGCTCACAGCGACCTCACCCGAGGAATGGCCCACGGTGGTCGCAACCCTCTAGGGAATCACGAGATCGCTCGAACCAACGGGTCAATGCCTAACATCGGCCACTGCTCAGTCTAGACTCGCCGCATGAGGAAATTGGACACAACGGTCGAACCATGCCCTGGACAATGCCACTGCTGTCGGCAGGATGCAACAAGCTAGGGCGCACACGAGAAGCAGAATCAACCACCGCCGCACAGCAGCATCACGAGTGTTAAGATGGCCAACCTACGCCATGCCACGTAGGGGCAAACCCAAAACCTAGGTCTGACCCCGTGTAACAGATAAGCTGCACGACACACCCCCACAAACTATTAGCCGTCACTCGGATGCGCGTGCATCCGAGGAAGCTGGCTCTCCGAACGCACCGCGCACCACGACGAGCGGATCGAACAGCATTGCACTCAAAGCCAGTTCTCGCAGTGATAGGACATGATGGCTCTCCGTTGAGAGTAGAAACCACGCCCAGACATAGGCACACAACGACAACGACGTCATCACATCGGGAGGGTTCAAGCACCGAAATGCACGAGCTCCCCCGGCCAGAAACTACACCAAGTCGAGCGCGAAGAGGCCCTCCTCGGGGGCTCGCAGGCCCATCGAGGATATCAAGCCAGCAAGGAATGGCCCAAGGCTGCCCGAGGGGTTGACCCTCGCTGGCTATGAACGCTCAGAGCGGTGGAGAAGCGACCCCATTAGCTCGTAGCCTGGGGACTACGACAGCTTCCGACACATCGGTCAGTAGCGTTATCTCTGGCTCTAGCAGCTCTACCCAAACACGTCCACATACACATATAGGCTCACCCCAAGCTTTAGAAAACCCCAACCAACTCGCGGAGTAAACCATGAAATAGTGCACTCGAGTACTCCATCCAGGAGTCACCTAGACCCCCAAGCGACCCGCTCCGCTTTGCACCAGCGGCCGAACATGAGTCACCCGCAGAGGATGCGTGCGAGGACACATATATGTGTCCCATGATGTAGCACTGCTTGTCACTGTCCTAGTGACCCTTTCCCGAGCATCGTCCAATCGCTCCCCATGCTACGATGAGCCGGTAACACCGTGTCCTGACCAGCTCCTAGGCAAGTCTAGGCACCCGCGCACGAGCCTGAGAGGAAATAGGAAACCTGTCCGCTTAGGACTTGCGGAGCAAAAGGAAGGGGAGCTCATGTCGTTCTCTCTTTTTCTTCTCGCATCGTGCCAGATCTGTGATCATCCTCCGCCGTCCTGTCGTTCCAATGGACGGAGCACATTTTAGCCCTATAGGCCAGCCCTTAGGCTAAGACATGCATTGACATGCACAGACCCAAGGGAATACGCCGATCACACTCTAGGTGCAAAGACCCCAATCACCATTCGTCGTCGGACGAGAGACCTGCTTCGAGCTTCTCCACGTATACCCATGGTAGGACGGAATGGTGAACTAATTTCCTAAGCTCCCCACCACAATGAGATGCCTCTCAGACCAAGCCTCTCGGACCAGCTCCAGGGCAAAGTCAGGCACTCACGCAGATAGGGAGCGAAAGGAAACAAAGGACCGCTCTGCTCGAGCGGGTGGAACGGGGAAAATCAAGGCATATGCCCTCTGCTCGCTTTTTCCCCTTGCATCAAACCAGATTGGTGACCTGACCCCAATGCCCTGACCACAACGTCCGGCCGTATAACGTTAAGCACTACGGGCTAGCCCCCAGGCTAGAACATGCACCCGTGTTCACAAGGCTAATGGAGAAGGAGCACATTCCAACCTGGACAAGAGGGACACAAGCGGTAATGCGACAAGGTGGGATCACACGCCAGCAACATCACATGCGGAAACAGCAAGCATCGTAACAACTAAGCAGCCCTCAGCGTGTGTAGCGCTCGAGTAAGCCGGCCCGCCCCAAGCCGAAAAGCACACAGTCGCTCGTGGCTGACCCTGCACATTCAAGAAAAGAAGACCAAGTAAATGACCTCGACAAGAGTAAACCCCACACGACGAGCTCGACAAGGCCCGAGTCGCCAGACGTGATTCACCCACGAAGCATTTGCGCTCGCCCAGAATGATCACGGTGGACACATCATCTAGTCAAGCAAACGGTCGAGGACCCTTACGGTTCTAAGAAACATGACCCACTCGGGAACGCCGAGCGCCTCGGTGCACACCCGAACGATCTACCAAGGTCACCTCATCTGGGTCTATGGCAACCGCTCTTCTGAAAGAAGGCCCAACGGGGAATGACAAACGTGCCGCCCCTCTCGATTGCGACGGAGCACGCCGAGGCACGCGTACATGAGTTCCCATAGTCCGACAATGGCTCCACAACGCGCCTAGCTAGACGGAACAATCCACAAGAATCAACAACACAAGGAGGCGAATAACTTGGGCAAAAACCCTTCACGCCAAGGATCACTAAGATAAAATTAGCATTGGCAATAACAAGAGAGAAATCTAAAAAGCAACGCATACATCGGAGCCTCAAGGACTCATGTGCTTGCCGATTACAAAGACTGGCCCTAAGATGTTAGGATCACCGGCTTCTAAAGCCACGAACAAAGACACCTAGTCTAGTGCATTATAGGACTAGATGGACCCAAGGTTACAATAATCGCCGGATTCCTCCCACTCGTGATGGACATCTCATGAAGCGAAAAAGACCTGTACAAGGTGTCTCTAGCCTTTAGAGCTGCACCATGAGCAGGAGAGGATCACAAAATAAGCCTCGGGGATGACCACCTCGCCGAGCTTCCTCTAACATCCAAGGAAGAGGAGCTCGCCAAAAACCGCCACGATGCCACTTCCGGTAGAGAGTGGGGAGGAACACTGGCGATGAGCTAGCAAGCGAGCCACCGAGATAATGCTCGAATGCTCCTAGACCTAGAGTTGGGAGCCACGCGCCCACCGACCATGGAGGAGCCCAGCGGCCTAGCCCTCCAATGGCATCGTTCCCCCCATCTTCATGGAACTTCCTCTAACACCAATGGAGGGCGAACACCGGTAGGGTGTGGCGAAGCCTGATCTCTAAAAATCCATCCCGGTGGCGGTGGAGCGGTCGGGATGGACCACGAGCCACGACGCTCGTAGAAGACAGCCGTTCTCTCACTCGGATTGGACACCGGGGAAATTTCAAAAGTGGGGATGAGACTCGCTACCCTCCTCTCCCTCGACTTAAATAGGCGGCACAAAGACGAAGGCGGAGAAGGCGGCTATCGACATTCAAGACGGGCACAAACCCCAAGATGCATTCACAATCAAGAGGCAGAAGACGCGGTAGTTCAGCCTCCTAGGTGGCATAATACCTAGCAACGGTCGTAGGAGGTACATCAAATGCGTGTGATTTGATCCGCCAACTACTAACCATACTCTCAAAGCGTAGGGGAGGTGGCTAGGCGAAAGATTGAGCAGTGAGCACCAGCATGGCAACATATCCCGAGTAAACCTCGTACATTTCATCATCTTTTGATTTCCTCACACGTGCCTCATGGTGCACAACCATTTACAATGAGGACACGGCCAAGACGTGACGTGGTCGGGAGGTCGATGCACCCTAGACTCACACTCTAAGCTGGCCCTTCGCATCCATGACCCCGCATCATACTTAGAAAACCCACTCTTTGGCTAGTCCTTAGAAGGGCTCGAGGCCACAAAAGGGATAGAGGCAGGGAGGAGATGGGCCCTTGCGGCTCTAATTGGTGGTGCGGAGCCACACGACCATCTCTCCCCGCGCCAGTAAATGCTTTGAAGTCTCTGGGTTGACCCCCTATGGGGAGGCATCTTGCCCTCTAGCCGCTATGGAGGCGGTTGGAGACCAATGGGATTGATTGGTCGATGATTTATGGGATATCTCACGTGAGGCACGGCCGAACTCCATGTCGATTGGGGAGGATATCGGGCCCCACTTGAATTACCCATAGACCCCGACGAGGCGCACCGCTCCGACCATGTGGTTACGGTGGACATGCCTCTCCCCGCGTGGGGCAAAACTAGACCTGCCTATTACAAGGCAACATGACCTCTCAAGGTCATCAAGGATGCCAAGGGAAAACAGAGTTGGGTCCCCGTGACCCCTAAAGAGGTCAGGGCCAAGCCCCGACCAACTCTACCCTGCGTCCTAGGTCTCAGACCTAAGGCCTGCTCTAGAGACTCACAAACCGTCAGGGTTCTATGACCTCTCCGGGAGAGATCGATGAAGCAAAGAGGCTAGGGTGACGTGCAATGCGAAGCCCGAAGCGTGATCATGGCTCGATCACATAGAAAAACAAGAAAGGTTTGAAAACCTATGAGCCAGGGCACTGTCACAAAAAGTCCTCGCGACCATGCAACCGTGCAAACCAGAGGTTGGGGAAATGACTCCTCAAAGATTTAAAAAAACAAAACAAAAGCGGACGAACCACTTACGAGGCAAGGCGTGGAAGAGGAGGAATCCCTCTTCATTCACTGCCTGACAATTATATGTGCGGTCACACCGCACAAGGGGCACAGAACACCAACTGCAAAGGCACGAGAGAGGCAGACAGATTGTCTTGCGGATCTTGACGTGCTACCAGAGCCCGTGGACCAAGAAAAATAGGGATGGCAAGAGGAGGAGATGTCACGTTCCGAATGATTTCACAAGGAACTGACATCTTCACCGCCTCTCACCTCCCTACCCACAAAATCCCTTGTAGCATCGGCTATCGGAGGACGCCACGCAGGCACCTTGCCACCATGAACAACTCCCAATGAGAGTCCAGAATGACTCGAAGTCGCGGCCATGAATAGTTTGAACGAAGAACTCATACTTATAGGCCGGAAGGAAGACCGAACGGCCTAGGACTCCCCCGTCGCATGGCAAACCACAGGGGGACATAGCCAATGCTAGATGCCCATGTGAGGATAGGAGGATCGAGGCCCTCACAAAGGCAAGCTAGTACAAACATCAATAAGGCTGCTTGGTTTCGCATGGTCGTAAACCCGATGCACGACGACCTTGGCAAAGCAAGGTTCAGTGGTCATGAACCACAATGGAACACAATACCTTCACATTAAATGCTTCAACCCACAAGGGACAAAGCTCAAGTAGACCCGCGACCACGAGCCCACGCTCTGGATGAACACGCATATCAGCACTTTCCCGATCACTTCGTGATCGTAAAAACGCTCGGGGGCTACTGTGGGGGTCATGACCCCGAGGTGTCTCAAGGCACCGATTAGTTAGCAGGCCGCATGGCCTACAATGCAACAGTCGACAAGGGCCCAAACAACCGAGGCCCTACCAAAGCCAAGGCGAGCAGGGCCGAGGCGCTAAGGCCGGGGCGATCACGATCCCTTCCTCCAACATTAGGCCACGTGATGTTCAAATACGCGACCTCTTCCCCATCACGACCCCTGGGAGAGAAAGGAAGAGGTCAAGCCCCACGCGACATGCCTATTTTGACGAAGGCAAGCACACCGCGCTGACCCTGCAAGGACCAACATGACGGCAGTCACCTCGGTCCGGTCAGACACCAACCGCACCATACCGCATTTACGGCGGCAACGAGTATGATACCCACCATTCGTGCACGGACCGACAGACACGCACGCGATCCCACCCACTATGGGATGGGATTCAGGGCAAGGTCTCAACCTAAAGACCTTCCTGGCTGACTGAGTGCCCCAACCCCAACAATCAGGGTCGTGGCCCTCAGCCCCATGAAGTGACCAAGCGAACAACAACCTAGGGCGACAACCTACTACGAGTATGACGTCCTAAGAAACCTGGAGACGACGGCGAAGACCATGATGGATGCCGCGTTGCACAAGACGACTGACGAACCACCGATGTGCCTACACGATTACCGACCCACGGTCGGCCAAGACAAGAGCACCACGTCTCATTTCGCATAACGTGGCTACAAGACCATGACGATGGCCACGCCCGGACGGACACCAGAAGATGGTGTAGCTTGCCAGCCAAGTTAGCAAGGACTCCCTCAGGCTCTCAACCCTTCGGTCGGGAGAACCTCCTCTTTATAACAAGCCCTCGCCCCGAACTCTATATAAGGGCAGCCAGAGCTCCCATCTTGGGGATCGGGACATTCTTCATCCTCTACCATTCCATCCATAGCAGTAGGGCTCCTGGAGCTTCCCTTCAGGCTGCCCCTCGTCTAGCATAGGTTCTACTATCTCTTTCACCATTCTTGCACCCTCCATTGTAAGAACTTCAGAGCATTCAAGCGAGGAACACGCACTCGATCTCCTCTGAGACTAGACGTAGGGCTCCGGTCTGAACCAATATAAATCCCGTGTCTATTGGATGCTACCATCATCTTTCTATAGCGGTAGCGGCAATCTTATAAATTTATTAGTCCGGTTCTTAAACACGACACATAGCGGGTGATCGACGCCACGCTCTTCTTAATAGATAGATCTATTAACCGACAATGTCCAATCGACACGCTATCAACAGATCGAGGTAATTTGAAGCGGCATTGATAGCGGAGTCATACCGGATACTAGCGATCAATAAATCTATCTCTTAATAGAACACGACTTCAAACACCGCCATATACGATCAAGATTGAGATAGACTAGTCATCAAATAGGATCTAACATCAAGAATCGAATTCAACTATGATAGTAATCAGCAGACGATAGATCAAAATAGATAAGACCAACGAATCTCAGTGTAGATAGGGCAATTGGTGATATTTTGTTAAACAGTAAACTATTTAATACAACATCGATAACTTTGATTAATACCAACGTTTACAAGAGATCAGTCGTCTGTTGCAGCCTTGTAAAAGTTGATACAAATCGATAACTAATCTATACCACGATTTGTAAGAGATCAGCCGTCTGTTGCAGCCTTACAAATAACAATATAGATCGATAATTAACTTATACCGTGACTCGCAAGAGATTACTCGTCTGTTGCAGCCTTGCAAGTAACAATATAAGTCGTGACGGATGCTCACAAACAAGCCGGAGGTCAGGTCGTCCGATGTAGCCCTGCTTGCCCAAAGAACTTATCGAAATCCACTCTACTCCTACTCCTAAGGGGTGGCCTGAGCCGAAAAGTAAATATACTTGTTTTGGTTGATCGATGAGAGATGTTCTTTACAATAGCCGAAGGTTTATATTACCCTGGGCTGATAACTCTTGGTCGACAATGACCCGTACACACTTGTCTAATATTAAAATACATGGACTCTAGTTTCTCCCTTTGTAGAATCCACCTAGTAAAGCTTTCTTGGCCGACGTGTCTTCTCTCGTCTGGTTGAACCAGCATAGATCTCGTACGCAGACATTACCTCACGTACATGAATACGACAACCTGACCGGCCATGTACATGCACATACATGATATACCTTATACGTATCCTTGTTTCCTTTACCGTCGATATGCACCGGAATGTTGTGTTTATTCCAAATAAAATAATATCCCCTTTCCTTCCTTATTTTATTTGGCCATACATGGGCTAAACAATACGTACGCCTGTACTCCCTCTTGTTGAGCTTCCTGTTGTTGGCCTGTAATCTTCACCACGTCGGTAACCAGGAGCCAATCAATTTCCTTTCGTTTCATGCATGAACTCAAGCACGGCCAATCAAGAAGCTTCGCATCTTCATCCAAACATATGCTAATTTCTTTGTGTAGCCCGGCCAAACAATATTAAAGTATTTCCTTCCTCAAGTATTAAAACCGAACTTTCTCCTTGCTTCCTTCGACTCCGGCACTAGCAGCATATATCCATATATCAACTGAAGCAAATAGAATAAGCGTGGCCAAATATGAATTGATCATACCTGCATGAGTACCCATAATAGCCAAATATGTAAGTCTCGTGATTACGTATACATGTATATCTCCTTTGCTTTAATCTTGCTGGCAACTACGTCCAGGCCCGTACATTAACCGGAACAAGTGGGGCAACTGTTCAGGGCCTCTAAAATTGGAGGGCCTCTAAATTTACACTAAGTAGTAATTAGCAATAATTAATCCTTGAATAGAAAAAATGCGACTAGGCCTGCAATCATAGTCTCTCGTCCTGTTTGTTTGGGTTTATTTGGCTTATAAGCCGTACTTTTTCAGCCAATAACAAGTATTTTCTCTCACACCAAATCAGACAACGGTACTTTCAGCCACCAAACAAGCCCAAACGAATAGGGCGTCTGTCTCTTCTCTACAACTAAAACATACGGATTGTCAACGTCTACCCGGCAGCACTAAAACAATCATGCGATCCATGACTACCCGGTAGAAAAAAATGCCCGTCAATCACGCACATGGAAAAAAAAATCAATGTCAATCACCTCCACACACGGAAGTCAATGGCACGCATGTGGCAAAAAAAAATCTCCGCAAACACCGCATGGAACTTAATGGAAACACGGAAGGAATGTAATCATCCTTACGGAATTACCGGCAAGCAAATAATCACCGCATGGAAACACCAGAAGGCAACTAATAAAATAGAATAAAACGGAAAAAAATTATGAGAAGGAAAAGGAATGTATCGGTATATCACCACACAATGATCATGATTGTGATCCTTCACGTTCAATGTGTGGTGAGATTTATGGGAATTGTTGCCACACAACGAGAATTGTTGTCATGCCTCATGCATCTTTTGAAAAAATGTGTTTCCATCTCGGAATTACAAGGACGGACGAGAATTGTTGCCACACAATGAGAATTATGGGAAGGGAAATGAATACATTATTTTTTCCAAAAATTGAATTGTTGCCGTGACTCATGCATCTAGGCTACGGCATGGTAATTCCAAGCATACATGCTTTGGGCAAGGCAGAGCATGGATAAATTCAATTCGATGCCTAGCAAATAAATTTTCAGCCTTCCAGGCAACTGATGCTTGTCGTAACTTTCAGACGACAAGCTCTAAGCCTATAGCTTTTATTTAAGATTTATTACAATAATGAATGTGTTTCTAGACATTATCATGGTATAACACACGTGCAAAATTGAATTGATATATTCTTGATTTTAACTTGGCTACCAAACATCTCATTCAATTTATGTTGCACCCGTTGCAACGCACGGGCAATTATCTAGTTTATAAATAAATTGGAGTATTGGCCCAAAGTAAGTCCTATATGGCCATCCGCCTAGCATGGTACGCTTAGCACTTTCATCCCAATTGTCTATTGTTGTATCTTGGATAGCAAATTAACCGATTAGATAATCTAAAAATTTGCATTATAATCAAGGGATTGTAGAGGAGATTTGTTTATTTCATTGATCTTCATCATGTCTTCTAGAAATAGGAGGTATGATTCTGACCATGAAAAGCATAAGAAGAAGCAAAGATTGAAAGTTGTGGCTCAAACTCAAAGGGGTACTCTTATACGTTTTGAAAGAATCCCATGAGCCAACGGCCAGCTTCACATGGAGAAGTCCTGGTCGTCATGTATCTCAAAATATATTAAATAATATTTTCTAGCTGATGAGGAGCTTCTGAACGTCATGTATCTCCAAATATACTGAAGTATATTTTCTTTCCTTTCTGGCACGTATGTGATGCACCTTGTGTCGTACCTTGCCAATGACACCTCCTGATCAGCCAAATTTTGGTGCCAACAGATCCATGTTGTGTCTAGGTTTAAATAAAGAAATGAGAAAAAAGTCCATGATCTAATTCAGCATGATAGCACGAACTAATGCCTATGGCTCTTTGCCTCAAGTATTATATCACTTGGTGAGCTCGTGGTTCCAACCATCGTTGAAGATTAATTATAAATTCTAAGTCAGGCATTTATCAGCCAAACACACTCCAACATGTGACATTTAGTTTTCTCTCACCATGTGGTTTGATTTATATTACACACTAGAGCTGCTCTATTACATGATGAAATATATAGCTAATATACATTTTTTGAGTAATTATCTAGTTTTTTTGTAATGACATGGAATTAAACTAGATAAAACTAAACTTTGAAAAGAAGTTTGGGTTGGTAGCGAACCAAGCTCAAATCCCTTGTTCACACTTGCATGCGTTAGTGTTGCAACCGCAAGTAACGCACATCTACTCCACATGTCTACCTTATCCACTAGGACCACCCTGGCCATTTATCAATCAAAATAATGAAATGGTGAGCGAGGACCACGGTGGGAAGATTCACCAAATCTCGGTGATGCAACAAACCTCCTAGCCATCCATCTCCCTAGTGCTTGTGATCCAATTGAGGCCACTGCGGTTCGTCTAAATTTGCCACTAAACCAGTGCTAGTACAAATGCGGTGATGTTGGATCCAAACCACTATTGTGGCAGTAGTGAGAGCTTAATTTTTAGAGGTGGATTTCCTTTGAAAGATTTAGGGATCAATTTTTTTGATTTTATGTCTTAATCAGGGGTTTGCTTTTTGTATGTGTTCTCCTTGTGGAGTTAGGGTTCAATTTGCTTTGCTATTTATTTAGGTTAATTGGGGAATTATTTTTTTGTATGTGTTCTCTTATGGATCTACATTGAATCCACTGCACTTTGCTTTCTATCCCAATTTTTTCTTTGGAAAAACTCAAATTAATGTTAGGGTTTTCTCAAATATTTTGTTCAAAGATATTGTAAAAACTTTTTCTCGAGAGCTTGAGAAAAGTTAATTCTCACAACATTTGCTCAAAAGTTTCTCCTAAATGTAATTTCTCAAGAATTTTGCTTACAAGTTTTTTATCCTTCCATTGTTTGTCAAAGAAATTAAGAGTTGATTTGCATTTTACTTGAATTTCATAAGGAAGAGAGGGGGCAATCTTTCTAGAAATGATAAAAGGAAGGGATAAATTGTTTGATGCTTTATAGGAATGAAATCATCGCAACTATTTTGTTGGTATAGGGATGTGTGAGGCTAAGGTAATGCACTAGTGTGTATAACATCCCTGCAAAACTATGTAGGATCGAACTCACATGCACGAGAGTAGTGAGGTGGTCATTTCACAGTGGATCTTATAGAGGCATCGATAACTTCATTAGGAAAAGCAAGGACCGGTGAGAAAGAATGTAGAGCAATGTATAGGCGTCATTTAGGAAGAAATCTAGTGTTGCAGGCTATCTTGTGTTCTTTGCTTCCAATTGTGTACTGAGTGTAGTATACAATTTAATAACCAAACATCATTATATTTATGAAAATTGTGTATGTTATGTGCACTTTGTTCCCACTATGTTAAGCTAGATGTGCTCTATAAAGGATCAACACTAAGTGTATACCGGATAAATCAAATACGAAATTATGGTTGAAACAATCATTTTTTTGCAATAAAATTAGCCAAACAACATATCTTGTTCAGAATATTATAACTCTCTATTTTAGCTCTAAGATGAACTATTGCATCTAGATCACAACTATTGTAGTAAGATGCACTACTTGATTGAAGTATGTAGGTGGGATGAAAGCGGTCGGAGAGCAGTCGGGAAAAACACTCTAACCATTCCGCTCTTTGTATTTTTTTTATCTTGAGAGCAGGGCAGTACTTGGAAGGCGGTCGGGGAAAGCGAAATCGAAAGAAATCTGGGATGTCGGAAATGATACATTTCGATCGGGAAAAAAGTCAATAACGATCAGAATCGGTAATCCAAATAGGGGTGCGTCGGCCGCAGCATAACCACTTCAACCATTCAACTTAACACCAAAGTTACAACCATGTATAATACATAGGCAAAATGCCGTTGGTAAGTATATAACACTACAAATAAGTCCACCAATTTATGAACACTAGTGACTTGTTATGTTTGTGTTACACATATTCATGCATGAGTAAGTGACCTATGCTTTATTGACGTGGCATATGCTAATAAAACAACAGCGCTGAAGTCAACTTTTTAATTGTCATGAAATACTTCAAAAAACTAAATGAGAGACTTGTAAAGAAAAAGGAAAGCGCACATGCATACTTGACTTATCTACGAGTTCAGCAGCGAAGTGGCTGGTTGCGTCCATCACATCAATAAAGGATTCTTTTTCACATCAAATCATTTAGCATATGTTGTAGGCACACAAAAAAAGGAAAATGTTCATGCATCGCATGGTGGACTTAGCGGCGTATATACTTACCGCTCATTTTGCCTATGTATTATATATGGTTGTAACGGTCGTTTTACCTGAATGGTTGCCATTATGGTTGTGTAGCACAACGAATGACAAGCACCACTTGATTACACGAGGTGATGTTATTGACTTTTTAAGACCACCTTCCCAATTATTAAAAGCGACCTCTCCCTCCCATTTCGCTTTCCGGTGGCCTTCCTGCTACTGCCTGCTACTGCATAAAAAATACAAGAGCGGAATGGTTAGAGTGTTTTTCCGACTGCCTCGACCGCTTTCATCCCTCATCTAGAGAGCCGTGAGCGCTCCTTGGTGTGTGACACGAGCTGAAGTAATAATACAAAATAAAATTTATACGGGAATTAAATGGGGAAAAGCGGATTTTTCCGTTAAAAAATAGGATCCGTGAATTGGTGGGAAACAAGCCCAACCGATTCCGTTCCGTTTCTGCCAAATTTTCCTGCTTTTTGCGGATTTATTGATTTATCGACAATCTGGTGTCGGTCGGGATAATACGGCATTCGATTGCCGATCGGGGACGGAAAATTCCCGTCCGTTTTCATCCCAAGCAGGTAGATAAACCTTGAGGTTTTCAACCAAGTTTTTGTGGTTATCTAGATCCATGCCGGTGACGGCAAGTGCCACCTCCAAGCATGCGACAAGCCAACCACTGTAGGGTGCATCTCAACATCCTCATCCTTCAAATCAGGGACATAGACTTCGGTTGTGTCTCTGACGTCAATCTCTAACTCTATGGCAGAGTCGTTGATGTATAGGACATCGTCGGTTTTCCAGCGAAGGCCACTGCGGTCTCTATTCTACACTCCACCATATCCAGAGGACTTGAAAGGATCGATGTCTAAGAGGGGGGATGAATTAGGTCACTTAAAAACTAATGACCTCTAAAACCTACTTATCAAAACATATGCAAGATATTATCTGAATGTGTAACTAGGTTTTGGTAAGTGTTGTATCTCTACCACAAAAGAGTTAAGCAACTTAGGTTCCAATCCTATCAGTGATAGTCATTGTTCTTACATCATGTCACATTCTTCGACTCGTCCTTGCAAATAAGGAGGTGATTAAGCTCATTATTAAGATAGTTGTTGATATGATGGGCCTGTTTGGTACAACTTATAAATTGTTTATGGTCAAAATAAACCAAGTCAAACAACATACTTTTTGCAGCTTTTCTGGCCATAATTCTCCTCACAGCTCCTATTTGTCCTAAAACACGTAAAGCACTGCAGACCAACTTATTTTGGTAGTGTTTTTTCCTTCATTTATGCTAACTCCTTAGGGAAGTGCTTCTCCCCATAGCCAAACATGACCGTTATCTAGGCCATCTCCCTCATCAACTTGGAAAGTAGTAATTAGTTAGAAAATAAAAAATAAAAATACATATTGGGCATATATGTACAATCATAAGTTAGATAAATTCAAATTGTTCTATCTAGTCTTTTATAATATGTTTCATAGGTTTAATATTGAACGTTAGATGACCATACAATCTAATCTATCCGGTTAAACTGCTGTTTTTTATTAATCTTGTAATTTCTAAACCTCCTTTTGGCAACATATGACAAAGTATTCTCATGTTCTAACTTCGGAAAAACACCAATTCATCAATACTACTGCATCCAAATAGGAATTGAAATTTGGAGGCTTGTTAAAGTCTAGCAAGCAATCTCTAGCGCCATCCAAACATCCTCCATATTAGAATCACACAACATTTCCAATACAATTTGTGTTTGGAATTGGGCCTCCATTTCTATGAACACAATTCAATCCAAACGAGAGCCTGAATAGAGTTAGGCGAGGCGGGCCTGGGCCTAGGGCCAGATGGGCCCATGGTCCTAGTCATGACCCAAATTTGTTAGGAACAGTCTTGAGTTTAGCCCAACAACGAACAGCCCAATAAAAGGAGAGTAGGGAAGACCACGGAATCACTTCGATTGCTCATCTTGCGTCAGCCTTGCTCATGGCTCTTCCGCCTCCCGCCAGATCACGCGCATTGCTTCCCGCCTCCGGTCGCACTCAGACTTTCGTCGCCGTCGTCATGGGCACCACACCCGCTTCGCCCCATGACCTCTTAGCAAAATCTGGTTCCGCCGGGTAGTTGAGCTTCAAAATTCCGCCATCAATCAGGCGACACACCACCGGGTCCAGGGGCAAGACACGACTCGAAACTGTTAGATTGATCTCGACCAATAAGCCCAAGCGGCCTATTGGGCCTTGGTCTCAGCATACGATCGGGGCGCCCAACCCTACATGGTTGGTGGGCCCCCGTCGCACTACGCTATATAAAGAGGTGGGGGCCGGCGGCTCAAAGTACGAGGTTCACCGTGAGCCGCAAACCCACCGACAAAACCCTAAACCGATCTCGAGAGGCGCTTGACCCGTGACACGGAAGCTCCATCGATCCTCGCCGTCGCCATCGCCACGCCCGACCGCATCGCATCGACGTCCGTGCAACCTCTACTCCACCCGTCGCTGCGTGCAGCTGCCTCCATCATCACGAACCCGCGATGCATTTGGCACAACCGCGACATCATCCGGAGGCTCGGGTTCATCACAGATCCCTCTCCCCTATCTCCCTCTCGGTGTAGTGTTCTAGGTCTAAATGTGCATGTGTTTCATGGTTCTATGAGTTCTACCCTCTAGACCGATCGCTAGATGATCCACAAAGTATATAACAATGGTATCGAGCCTACTAGCATGTAGATCTAGAACGGTACCGATTAGAAAAAGAAAAGTGATTAGATCCGGTGTGGATCTAAGCGAAAAAGGGGTCACCCGACGTTCGGTTGAACCCTAACTCGATCCGTCGGATCTCGAGAAAAGAACGGCTCGGTTTTCATGCAAAGAACGAACCCTAAAACCCGAAGGTGATTCGGGAAAAAGAAAAGCGATGTCGTCTCCAACCCATTCCCTAACCCGCTCGGTGATTGGTCGAGAAGGGGAAAAGAACCGATTTCAAATCGGAAAAGCAAACCCTAACCCTAATCTGAAAATCGAGCCAAATCCGAATCAAAGAAAGCAGAAAGGGGAAAGAAAAGAAAGAGGGTGGCTCAAGCACGCTCACCTCACCGTCGTGCATGCATGCCTTGTATGGGAAAAGAAAGGGTCGGGGGGGGTGATTCGCTCACGGAGCGGCCACTAGGGCGCCCATGACGAAGGCCGCTCGACGGCGGCGCGTTCACCCATCGGGAGCGCATAGACGCCGCGCAGGGGCCGAGAGCGGCACGGGCTTCTTGAGCTCTCGCCGTCCGAAGCTCCTCGCTCGGTTTCCGCTGCGGCTGAGTGGAGAGGAGAGAGGGCGAAGAGAGAGAGAGCGGCCGAATGATGCTAGGTCAAAAGCGGCGCCGCCGGTCATTGGGTTTTGATCTCGCGACAGCGTGGGTGGCCGTCGGATGGAGATGGAGATGGACCCACAGGACCGGGCCAACGCTGCAGACCAAAGTGGATAGGGCACAAGGCGAAATCCCGCCCAGCCCAAGTTGCGGCTTTGGGCGCGGGGAGGCTGGAAGCCTTGGTGGTGCAGTCATGGCATTGGGCAGGTGTCTGATGCCATGAAGAAAAGGCCATGGGCCGAATTTTTGAGTGGGCAGCGTGTCTTGGGTGGGCGAAATGGCCAAGTAAACAGATAAAATCATTTTTTTTTTTCTTATTTTCCGAAAAGCAGTTTGATCGATTTGAATTGATTTTTATGATAATTTTACGTACAAAATTTATCCAACGATATTTTTTGTTCAAGAAATGATAAATTTGCTTCCGGAAAATAGGAAAAAGATTATTAAATGCTAAAGTTTCATTGCGTATTTAAAGTTGTAATTTTCGTTATTAAATTGAACCAACGGGAGAATTTAATTTTGAAAATGGATATGTTTTAAATTGATTATAATGTTGTTGTTATTCGACCAACGTTGACTAATGACAATATTATAATGTTTTTTGTTATACATTAATTCTATTTCTACCAACGATGATGTAGAATTAGTGTAGAAAATAATTGTATGTTTTAATTTTGACCAACGTTAAACTAAGGCATGCAATTATTGTTGTTATTCTGTTCTCACCCTATTCGAATTATAAGCCAGGAGGATACAACTTGATGAGTTGTATCAAAGAAATCCCCACTCTAAAAGGTGATAACTATATTGAGTGGAAGAAAAAGATAGACTGGCCTTTATCCTCATTTGAGGTTGGTAGGTTGTCACCACACCGTGCCCTAAAGAACCCGAGGCACCGGTGGTGGAAGCAGATGAGACCGACATCGCATGGCGTAAGCAGAGAGCGGATTTTGCTCCGTAAAAATGTCCTATGACCTTGAGCATAGGAAATGGGTCCTTGCCAACAAGAAGTGTGCGGCGTTGATAAAGAACACGATTGAGCACGCTATAGTGGGCTCAATTCCAGATGTGACACGGTCACTGAGTACCTAGACGAGAATAAAGAGTCGAGTTCTTTGGCTCTTCAAAGATATGCAACCCAAATTGGTGATCAAGCGGTGGTCTGAAAAAAGGTACTACGGTGGCGGCGGTGGCATTAGAGAGCTTTATCTTGAGAATGAGCAATCGGCATCTAAGCTCAAACCAATGGATTTGGCACTCAAGGATGAGTTTCTTATTCATTTGATTTTTGCTTCTTTGCCCAAAGAATTTGACACATTTGTTGTTAATTACAACATACAGCCTGAAAAATGGGATTTGGAAAAGCTCATAGCCATGTGTGTGCAGGAGGAGGAAAGAATAAAAGTTTCACAAGGTGGTTCTGTCAACTACCTAAAAGATAAGAAAAAGAACTATAATAATAGTTCTTCCTCCAAATCATCTGGAAAAGGTCCCATGCAACAGTCTCAGAACCAGCAATTCCCAGTGGCTAAAGACCAGTGTCTCCACTGCAAGAAGACAGGGCATTATAAAAAGAATTGTCCTGATTTCTTAAAGATGATTATGAAGAATAAAGGTGAGAACATTATTACGTTCGTAAATGAATCCTTGTATGTAAAGTTTTCAAAATCTACTTGGTGGATTGATTCAGGTGCAACTATTCATGTTGCTAATTCATTCTGAGGATTCCGTTCGATGAGAACTTTGCAAAGAAGCGAAAGTTTCATTAAAGTAGCAAATGGAGAACAAGCAGATGTTGAGGCCGTTGGTGATCTTCCGTTAGAGCTTGCTGATGGCTTCATAATTATTCTTAGAGATGTTCTTTATGTACCTTCTTTGCAAAGAAATTTGATTAGTGTTTCAAAGTTGGACCATGATGGTTATGATTGCCATTTTGGAAATGGCAAATGTCAGATATTGTTTAATAATAAATGTATTGGTCTTGCCTTCCGACAAGACGAGCTTTATTTGTTATCACTTCGTGAAAATGTTAATTCCGTATGTGATGTGAATGAAAATGTATCCTCATCGAACAATGGAAACAGAAAACGAAAGAGAGCTCAAGATGCGTTGTCGAAATTATGGCACTTCGTTTAGGCCATATTTCGAGGGGGAGAATAGAAAGACTAGTTAAGAATGATATTCTTCCTCCATTAGAGCTCTCGGAGTTAGAACAATGTAGAGATTGCATAAAAGGAAAGTATGTAAAGAAAATTAAGAAAGATGCCAAGCGAGGCGCGGGAATTCTCTGATTATTCACACGGACATATGTGGTCCTTTTTCCGTGAAAAGTGTGGATGGTTATGATTCATTCATAACATTCACAGAACGATTACTCTCGGTTTGGCTACATTTATCCAATTAAAGAAAGAACGAAGCGTTGGATAAATTTAAAATATTTAAAGCGAAGTTGAAAATCGGCATGATTTAAAGATTAAGATAGTCGGTCGACCGTGGAGGAGAGTACTACGATTGGCATACCCCATATGGACAAGTTCACGGACCTTTTGCAAGGTTCTTACAGGAGAATGGTATAGTCGCCAAAGATTCAACGGCAGGCGAACCTCGGTGAGAATGGAGTAGGCTGAAAGGCGTATAGTACCTTGATGGATATGGTGCGTAGTATGATAAGTTACTCCACTTTACCCACGAGTTCGTGGATGGAGGCGTTAAAAACCGCCATTCATATTCTCAATAGAGTACCAAGTAAGTCGGTGCCCAAAACACCGTATGAGTTGTGGACGGAAGAGTACCATCACTTAACCACTTGCGTGTGTGGGGAGCCCTGCTTTGAGGCTAAAGTTTTAACCCAAACATTGGGAAGCTAGATCCCAAAAAGCAGTGAGTTGCCATTTCATTGGCTACCCGGAAAAGTCAAAAGGTTTTCGTTTTCTTGTCCCTATGAGGACATACAAAGTTTGTGGAAACGAGACATCTTTGTCTTCCTAGAGGATGAAATGATTAGGGGAGCATGGTAGCTCGAGAAATTGACCTTGAAGAGAAGCGGGTGTATGCACCCACTCCGATCATTCATGAGCCATTTTTCTCACTACTAGCATTCTTTGCACCAACAAGACAAAGACAACGTGGTGCCAAAGACTGTTGTTATCCCACTGTGGCAACAATGAATGATGATGAAGAACACGTGGCTCGGGATCCTATAGAACCTATTGCCACACATGAGGGGGAGCAACAACAGACCTCAAGCAGAAAAAATGTGCCAATTGAGGAGGCCCCTAGAAGGTCTCAAAGAGTTAGAAAATCAGCTATTTCTCTTTGATTATGAAGTGTACAACATCGAAGAATTTCAAATGGGGATGATCCCACCTCATTTGAAGAAGCCATGAAAAGTGATCATTCATCAAAGTGGCTTGAGGCCATGGAAGATGAGATGAGATCAATGAATGCAAATAAAGTTTGGGATTTGGAGATAATTCCTAAAGGAGCCAAAACAGTAGGCTGTAAATGGGTCTACAAAACAAAACTTGACTCTCAAGGGAATATAGAAAGATATAAAGCCCGACTTGTGGCAAAAGGCTTTACACAAAGAGAAGGGATTGATTACAATGAGACTTTTCTCCGGTCTCGTGTAAGGATTCCTTCGAGAATCATAATGGCATTAGTGGCACATTACGATTTGGAATTACATCAGATGGATGTAAAGACGGCATTTCTCAACGGAGACTTAGAAGAAAATGTTTATATGGCACAACCAAAAGGTTTTGTCATAGAAGGAAAAGAACGTTTGGGATGCCGCCTAAAGAAATCCATTTATGGATTAAAACAAGCTTCAAGACAATTGGTACTTGAAGTTTGATCGAACAATAAAGAATTTTGGGTTTAAAGATAATGTTGAGGACAATTGTGTCTATGCAAAGTTTAAGAATGGGAAGTTTATCTTCCTTGTTACGTATGTGGATGATATCTTACTTGCTAGTAGTGATGTCACCTACTCATCGGAAACAAAGAAGTTTTTGTCCTCAAAGTTTGATATGAAAGATCTTGGTGAAGCTTCGTTCGTTCTAGGGATCGAGATTCACCGAGATAGAAGTAAAGGGTATTAGGACTGTCACAAAAGGCATACATAGAAAAAGTCTTAAAGAAATTCAAGATGCACAAATGTAGTCCCTCACCGCTCCTATAGTCAAGGGCGGCAGATATGGGGATTTTCAATGCCCCAGGAACCAATATGAGATCGATCAAATGAAAGTGGTTCCATATGCTTGGTGTCGGAAGCTTGCAATATGCTCAAGTGTGTACTGCATACGACTTGGCATTTATTTACCGGGTTACTTGGCGATTCGAGCAATCACTGGAATAGAACACTGGAAATTGGTAAAGAAAGTCTTGCGTTATTTGCAAGGAACGAAAGGCCTCATGATGACATATAGAAGATCCGATTCACTTCATATAGTGGGATATTGATTCGATTATGCGGGAGATAATAGAAAATCCACGTGCGGATATGTGTTCACTCTCAGGAGGGAGCTATTTCATGGAAAAGCTCAAAGCAAACCGTCACTACATCGTCCACAATGTATGCCGAGTTTGTAACGTGTTCGAGGCAACGCGGGCGGGTGAACTGCTAAAGAAGTTCATACCCGGTTTGAAGGTGGTTGACGACATCAATAGACCATCGAGGTTATCTTTGCGATAATAATCCAAAGTGAGACGGTATGCTCACAACAATAGGTCAAGTGGTCTTTGCCAAACACATTGACATAAAGTATTATGTTGTGAAGGATAAAGTCCGGGATCAAATGATAAGTCTTGAGCATATAAGTACCGAAAAGATGCTCGCGGATCCGCTTACAAAAGGCTTACCGCACCAACGTGTTCAGAGAACATGTAGCCGGCATGGGTTTAAGGGAAAGCCTATGATTCCCGGACTATAAAGGGCCCAAAAGTTAAAGTAACTATTTCGGATCGAGACGTGCATTGTAGTCAATTAAATCTATCGGCGATTGACCGTGACGATGAGACATGCTCTATGCATCATCTGTGAAGAAATGAGTAAGGATAAAAGGATTGAATTTTAAAGTTTAAAGATAAAAGTAATAGTGAGATCAAGGGGAGAATGTTAGATTGATCTCTCGACCAATAAGCCCAACGGCCTATTGGGCCTTGGTCTCGCATACGATCGGGGCGCCCAACCCTACATGGTTGGGTGGGCCCCGTCATATCACTGCTTATATAAAGAGGTGGGTAAATGGCGGCTCAAAGTACGAGGTTCACCGTGAGCCGCAAACCCACCGACAAAACCCTAAACCGATCTCGAGAGGGCGCATGCACCAATGACGGAAGCTCCATCGATCCTCGCCCGTCGCCATCGCTACGCCCGACCGCATCGCATCGACGTCAGGTGCAAACCTCTACTCCACCCGTCCGCCGCCTGCAGGCTTGCCTCCATCACCGAACCGCGATGATCGGGCACAACCGCGACATCATCCGGAGGCTCAGGTTCATCACCAGTCCTCTCTCCCCTATCTCCCTCTCGGTGTAGTGTTCTAGGTCTAAATGTGCATGTGTTTCATGGTTCTTCTATGAGTTCTACCCTCTAGACCGACTGCTAGATGATCCACAGTATATAACAGAACCCACCAAAAACCCTCGCCTCACTTGTCCCCTCGCCTCGCTGCGTCCTCCCTAGCTGCGGCGCGTCACTAGGACACGGAGATCCAGCGGCGATTCCGGCGATGGAGTACGTGAACCCTCTCACCGGCTTCCGCGTCGACGGCCGACGCCCCAACGAGGTGATGCCTCCTCCCCCGCTTTCCCCCTCGCGCGGTTCATGCGCCCAACCCTATCTCACCCGGCGTTTGACGTCAAGCAGATGCGGCAACTCAAGGGCGAGGTCGGCGTCGTTGCGCGCGCGGACGGGTGAGTAAGGTTCCCCTCCTCCGATGAACGAGAGCGAAACGAATGACTATTCGATTAGGATTGCCGACGGCGGTACGGCGCTCGCTTTTGATCGTTTCTGCTGTTTTTGTTGTTGTTGTTGTTGCTCTGTGCAGGTCGGCGCTGTTCGAGATGGGCAACACCAGAGTCATTGCCGCCGTCTACGGCCCTCGAGAGGTGATTCCCCTGATCCTATTTGTGTATCTCGGCGTGCATGTGTGAATCGTGATGCATAGGTCATGTGCACCACGTGTTCGAGGAAATGTCTCTCAGAAGCCTACATTTAGTCGTGTTCTGTTTGGTCTATAGTTGAATTCTCTGAGCCAACCTGACCTTAGTTTATTCTTCAGGGTCTTTTCAGTGAAGTGGGGATCATATGGAAAAACTAGTCTATTGTTTACATTCTCTATATGCATGAAGAGTGTTTGAAAACCACTAGGATCCACAATGGCCTCTGGACAGTAAAACATTATTTGTTTATACACACTGTTCTTTCTTGAGATATACTGGAGAACTTTTATGGAAATTTCAATCACTCGCGTTCTTTCCTTACTGTCATACTACAACACCAGGGAACCCTGAGAGTCATAGGGCTTAACCTTCTATTGCTTTCGTACCTCCTTATTTTCTTCTTCCCGTTGTCAGGAAGAGCAATTTACTTTTCAGTGTAACCAAATAACTAAAAGTTCATGCTCTTGGATTGTTCATTCAGGTTCAGAACAAAGGTCAGCAAGTAAACATCAACGAGGCTTTGGTAAAGTTTCACTGCCCAAGTGCATTCTTTAGAGGTTGTCCTTTCTGATGTGTTCCTGAGAGTGTTCTGTATGCAGGTTCGTTTGTGAGTATAGGATGGCAGAATTTAGTACAGGAGATCGGAGGAGAAAACCGAAGGGTGACAGGTACATTCCAACTTGAACACAGTAAAATTTGATTAAAAAGAACAGCCCAGTCCTTGGGCATTCGCAGCTTCTGGTTCATTTACTATCAGAATAGATTTCTGACGTGGCAAATGTGTATTATTTTTCTCTCTACCTTATCAACAAGCTTCTTTTCCGTGCATCCTGTGTTTTCAAAATCACAATTGACTTTCCCAATAGAGTAAAGAATCCTCAGTAAGCGTATTGCTGTCAGATGTTTTTATGGATGGCTTTGTTGGCTGCACATGCCAATGTCGCTAGAAGCCTGACATGTCCAGCCCATCGCAGCAGCGCCCACAGATGCAACAGAGGATTAGCGATGGGATTAGTTGGTTTGTTTTGTTTCTTCAGAGGAAAATTAGCTTGTTTGGTAGTCAGTTTGTTAGATTGGTTTCTTAGGCACTGAGCTCTCAAAGGCATTGGCTATTGAATTTAGCAAGCAAACAGTTGTCCCTAATTCATCTAACCTGGCCTCCACCTCTTGAGAGGGTGAACTTGCCTCCACCTCTTTGCCTAATTCCCCAATTCCCAGCCATATTGGTAATATAAGTTGTAATTCAGTGCCTTGATCTTATTCTTTTTCTTAGTTCCTTTCTCCGCTTGTTCCTTTTTTTGTCCCTTTGTGTTTGTACTTATGAACTTTTCTCTCTATATATTCTAATATGTTATAATCATCAGGGGCATGCCCTTCCTGTTTTCCATTAAAAAAAAGTAGGTCATGGTTAAGATCAGAAATTTCATGAGTAGCATCCAGCGTAACAAACAGTGCTGCATTGCTGCAGTACAATTTAGTTGACTTGCTTTATTTGCTGTTGGGGTGAACACCCAATGCGCAAAATAGATATAAGTTGCATGAACTAAAGTAGCGAACTAAAGTGGATTTAGCTTGAAGGTACATGGTGTTTCATTTCCCATATAACTATGATAGTGAACTAACACTACAATCATCTGGCAGGCGATCAACAGAAATTTCTCTTGTTATTCGACAGACAATGGAGGCAAGCATATTAACTCATTTAATGCCACGCTCACAGGTTGGTTCTGTTTAGTCACGTGTCCTTTAAAAAAACTTCAGATTTTTTATATGATATCAGGGCCAACTTCCAATGCTTGTTATACTTTTTTGCAGATTGATATATATGTCCAAGTTCTTCAAGCTGATGGCGGTAGGTGTTCTTCTTTCCTACTTTCTGACTGTTGAAGTTGTCTCCAGGCTGTATTTACTCTCAGAACCCCTCTATTATTTATTCTGGAACAAAGTTTTTTTTTTGTTATGTCCTAAAATGAGGTCAAGCAAGGGCATTTTTTTCCGTGGGCTGAGTAAATCTAGATTTATGCTTTTTTGCATGATGAGACAAGCTGGAGAATGTATACCACTTATGATGTGTGCCTTCCCTTAGCTACATTACCCAGTATACAACAACAACAACAACAACAACATACAACCTGTTCGGGAGGCCGTATCGTATCGTGGATTATTTACTGCTGGCTGGTTTGGTGTGAGAGAAAAACACTGTTCCCGGCTAGAAATTTACGATCGTTTACGAGCAAGCGAACAGGCTGATAGTCTTTCAGTCCCAAGCAAGTTGGGGTAGGCTAAAGTTGAAACCCACCAAGAGCCCCAAGTCACGGTTGAGTCACTTCAATAGCTGCTTTCTAAGTACTCATATTCAAACATAGATCTCTAGGTATATCCCAAGCTTTCAAATCTCTTTTTATTGTCTCTCCCATGTCAATTTCGGTCTTTCCCTACCTCTCCTCATATTATTAGCTTGGCTTAGGACTCCACAATGCACTGGTGCCTCTAGATGTCTCCTTTGGACATGGCCAAACCATCTCAACCGATGTTGGACAAGCTTTTCTTCAATTGGTGCTACCTCTAGGCGATCACGTATATCATCGTTCTGAACTCAGTCCATTCTTGTGTGACCGTAAATCCATCGCAACATACGCATTTCTGCAACACTCAGTTGTTGAACACGTCGAATCTTTGTAGGCCAATATTCTGCTCCATACAACATGGCCGGTCTAATCGCCGTTCTATAGAACTTGTCTTTTAGCTTTTGTGGTACCCTCTTGTCACAGAGAATGCCAGAAGCTTGTCGCCACTTGATCCACCCCGCTTTGATTCTATGGCTAACGTCCGCATCAATATCTCCATCTCTTTGTGCATCGATCCCAGATACCGAAAGGTATCCTTCTTAGTCACTACTTGACCTTCCAAACTCACATCTCCCTCCTCCTGTACTACTCCGCCAAAGTCACATCTCATGTATCCGGTTTTAGTTCTGTTCAATCTAAAACCTTTAGACTCAAGGGTCTGCTGCCATAACTCTAGTTTTCTATTTACTTTCGCTTGGCTTTCGTCCACTAACACTACATCACCAGCAACAACATACACCAAGGGATATCCCCTTGTATGTTCCTGGTAACCTCATCCATTACCAAGCCAAAGAGATACGGGCTTAAGGCTGACCCTTGATGAAGTCCAATTTTAATCGGTACTCATGCTATGGCATATTATTCTTTTGTTTCTTGGAAATAATTTAACCATAGTTTTTGCTTCAAAAATTATTATCTTCTTGACCATGACCATGTGTACAACAGGAACAAGGTCAGCTTGCATCAATGCTGCAACACTAGCTCTTGCAGATGCTGGGATTCCAATGCGAGACATTGTCACATCTTGTAGTGCTGGCTATCTGTGTTCTACTCCTTTGCTTGGTAAGACACCTACCTAATTTTCATATCTTTAATAGTAATCTTATGGTATAAATAAAATTCAAATAATTCTAATGTACTATGCCAGACCTGAATTACCTCGAAGACAGTGCTGGGGGTTCCGATGTCACCGTTGGCATTCTTGCAAAGATGGACAAAGTGACTTTGCTTCAGGTAGTAGAAAGATCATGAATCACATTCTTGCCTCCTCAAGATTCTCTGTCTCTAGGCCCAATCAAATTATATATGTTTTATTGCATTTTAATACCTACAATACAATGTTATTTCTTCTTAAACAATGTTATTGCAAATAGTTGAGTGGCTGAAATTAAATTATTTTTTTAATGTCTTGTGGTATGTCTCGCTGACTAGGGGCTCATGTTGAGTTTGAACTCTAGCCTACTCCAACTTACTTGGGACTAAAAGACTTTGTTGTTGTTGTTGTTGTTGTTATCAGTTTTTCTCTCCTGTGAAATACATCTTTTGTGTTTGATTACTGCATAGTATTATTCTTTTGTTAGCATCAGAAGGAAGCAACTTAAAAAGTACTTTTTCAGATGGATGCAAAATTACCGATGGATACATTTGAAAATGTAATGGGGCTTGCAATAGAAGGGTGCAAAGCAATTGCAAGTTACATCCGAGAGGTAAACAACTTTTTGTTGATATTCCATTATTCTTGCCTGCATTTTATTAGTTCTTTTTCTGTTTACATTGACTTCTACCAGTCATTGACCTTTGGAACTTCTGGGTTGTTGACGATCGTTCTGAAACAGGTGCTATTGGAGAACACAAAGAAGCTTGAGTGTCAGCGTGGTTAACCTTAGGAGGTGCATCCCATTTGCCCAGTTTGTTTACACTTGAAGCCTTGACTAGTCTGGGTAAAACTAAAATGGTTTATCTCCGTACTCGGCAGTGCATGCAGATTAATGACCTGAACTTGTCGAAGATTGCTGACCCAACAATGGCATCACACAGCCATTAAAATGTCTTACTGGTTGTGGATGGATGGCTTTTGTGCATCGTATTGCAGCGCACAGGAACTTCCTTGGCTTGCTTGAACTTCCAAGGGAGTATGTGCAAGTCATCAGAAGTTGTTCAAGGCAGCTTGTCATCATCAGAGATACAAGATATGCTTCCATGTTTAAAATTATGAGGAACCTGGAATTGTGATACTCAGTAATTCCTGTAAACTGATATAAATTGAGGGTGACATTGTACTGCTAATCCTCCGTAAGGTGTTATTGGAATTTTTGTGACAGTTCCTGTAAACTGGTATTTTTTTTAAAAAAAGGAGAAGGTCCAGTGGGGCTCCTGCGCAGCCCCAAATCAAGGCGCCCCCAAAATCCCTCCCTCCCACTTTGGCCCTGTTCGCTTCTCTTATAATCCGTCTTTTTTAACTGAAACAGTGTTTTTCTCTCACAATAAATCAGTCGAAACAGTGTTTTAGTTTTTTTTTTAGCGAAGCGAACGGGGCATTTGGTAGAGCATTTGCGGGCAATG
This sequence comes from Miscanthus lutarioriparius, assembly GCA_904845875.1. NCBI lineage: Eukaryota > Viridiplantae > Streptophyta > Magnoliopsida > Poales > Poaceae > Miscanthus > Miscanthus lutarioriparius. The sequence goes on from CAJGYO010000687.1 coordinate 50,521, forward strand.
CCACAGTGCTGCCTAGTTTTATTGCATTTGCTATGAAACCCACCCCTCCGCTCCCACACACACCGACAGGGGCACCTACTCAGACAAGTAGGGGACTTGTTTTACGGTGTACTCTCTCCGTTCCAAATTATAATTTGTTTTGACTTTTTTTTTTACCCGACCACTCGTCTTATTCAAAAAATTTGTGCCAACATAGTTAAATTTAAGTCATTTTTGAAGAATTTTTGTTAATAAAGCAAGCCGCAACAACAAAAAAAAGTGATATTGTGCACAAATTTTTAAATAAGACGAGTGGTCAAATTTGAGATAAAAAAAATCAAACGAACTATAATTTAGAACGAATTTAGTACTATTGAAGTTGCTTTTTTCAACCCTTCTATGTACATAAAGTTTTGCTATGTGATTTTTTTAACAAAAATTGTTGATTTTGTCCCTTGACAATTTATATTTTAGCACTTGACCTCTCTTATACGTAATTTCTAGCTCCGTCTTGCTTGTTCCCAAGCAAAGTTGCATAACTCTTGAATCCAGCAACTGAAACATATACTGAGGTCTGAGGTGCACAGACTTGGGACTCGGAAGTTGTGTAGGATATTTTTTAGCTTGGAATGTAGAAGAGTCGACCATACAGCCAAAAAAAACAAGGAAAACAAAGCTTAAGAACACATCATCAGCTCAGCTCAAGGGGATAATCTCTGTATCTCGATAGTCTCGTCTCTTCATTTTACTTTCTAGCATCCCTCTCTTTCCAAATCCCAAATCTCCTAGGCAAGTTTCGCCTCTTCATTTTACTTTCTAGCACCCCACTTTTTCCAAATCTCCTAGGTTAGTATGAAGCTGCTCCATTGGCTGGTGGATGGTAAATTGACACCGTCCAGAGGCACAAAGGATGCCAACTTGCCAAGTTCATTAGCTGTAGCACAGTCCAAAGTCGGGTTTGGAAGGCTGAGGACATGTTTCTGATCTAATTACAATAGCTGTTGAATTTGAAAGCTTGGATAACAAGTAACAACCCCACAGTTCAAAAGAGGATGAGTGAGAGGTCGTCTTTTAGTCACTGTCAACCGTTCACCCTTTAAAAGAATGTTCAGTCCAAATATGATGTGACCTCTAACTAGAGTTTTGGGCCTTGTTTAGATTGAAACTTTTTTCAATCTGATGAATAGTATCACTTTCGTCTTATTTGGCAAATATTGTCTAATCGTGGACCAACTAGGCTCAAAAGATTCATCTCATGATTTCCAACTAAACTGTGTAATTAGTTATTTTTTTATCTATATTTAATACTCCATGCAAGCGGCTAAAAATTGATGTGATGGAAAGAGTAAAAAAACTTGGAACTTTGATGGGATCTAAACAAGGCCTTGATGAACACTGCTTTTAGTTGACCACCAGAATAAAGGGGCAGACCCAGTGCCGAAGGCTCCCACATGAGTGGGATCTGAGGAAGGGATAAATCAAGACAATCCTTTCCCCCACAAATTCTATGGAGAGGCTGCTTCGAACCCACGACCCGGTGACTCAGTGAGACAGCTCTCACCAGTCATCACTGCACCAGGCCTGCCCTTCTTAGTTAACCACCAAAATAAAAAATACAAAAAATACATCCAAATCACAAAGTAAATGCCTTTAAAGTATGACCGAACTGATTACAGAACCAAGCTTCTAGCAATTAGATACTCCGAACTCATGTAGTTCATCACAGTAAGTGAATAACACTGCAGTGCAGATGACAAACCCGATCAAGTGGTCTTCTTCTTCTTCTTTGACTTAAGCATCACAAGACCCACAAAGACGCTCAGGAATGAAAGGAGAACTACGCCGGCCAGCACTGGTATCAAAATCGCATACTCTTGAGGCAGGAAGTACTTGTGCACAAAGTGATCGCTGTCAACGAATGGCTAGGGTGGGAACAAGAGGAACAAAATAACCATTCAGAAATAAAGTCATAATAGTACTACTTGAACTGAAACTGAAAAAAAAGCTTAGAAATCACTAACCAAAATGATGACCCAGAATGTATAGTATGTAAATATGGATAAGCTTGTTAGAGTCAGTAGAAAACCGACTACCTTATCACCCAGTTCCATTTGTCTGAAAGTAGTAGATGAAAAACCTTATCAAATGAATGATTATCACAATCCAAAGAAGAAAAAAATTGTTCTATGATGGGCTCATAATCTGAACTGCACATATTCTTGAATGCTTGTTCCCTTTGATTTTAAAAGTACGTTCTAGGAGGGGATTCGCTTGCTGTTTCCATAAAAAAAACAATAATCTGAGTTTCAACAAAATTGCCACATAGCCTAAACTGAATGAACTTTTATCAAGAGAGATGAGCCGCCAATCCACTGTTTTACCAATACGCAATGTGCCATGTCATAAAGTGCCTAAATCCACTGTTTTACCAATGTGCAATGTGCCATGTCACAAATGCAAGAGAAACAAACAAGAAAATAACAGTTAAAACAGAAAAATAATAGTTTACTAGCACTCATATACTGCAATGTGCCATGTCATAAAGTGCCTAAATCCCAAATTTAGGCATTGCACATCTGGATATGCTGCAGTTCCTATTGTACTGCATATCTGTGCAAAGTGATATAAAGATTACAATAGTGATGCCACTACGCCAGATTGCTACAACTGCAAGCATCAAACACAACAACTAGAAATTTCTATTATGACGGAGCAGGAAACAGTACTATCACTGGAAAACCAAACTCCCATATTAGAAAATCCAAGCATTGTTTTACTTCCTGTTTATTTTGTTGTAAAAGAGTATGTTAGCAGCTAACATGATATGATACAGTAATTTCAGGTAAGTAACATAAATTCTCAAATAACAAATTGGAATGGGCATCCTATACAGAAGTTGAAAGCCTAGAGGTCGAGGATGTCAGCAGTTCTAAAAGTAGGAAATCAAACGAGGGAATACTATGCTGATACACTTTTTTGGACTGTTTACTATACCCCACTTACCCAGTATTGAAGACAATTACATCACTTTACACAACTTTATACAGATCCATAAGCAAATGTCTGTCCTGGTAGCTGCTCAGTTTTACTATACTGATTTGTAAAAGTGGTTCATGAGCTCAGACTACACACATCTCCCTTCTTTACATGCCTTAAGTACAAAGTGTTGGTTGCTTATTTGTACATAACTGAGTTGGCTACTCGAACAGCAAAAAAACCCCTGAGTTGTTTTCTTTTATTCAGTATGGCAGGTATACTACTACAATGAACATTTTATTTTGTTCCAGTGACTTAAAAGTAGAACTATAGGAATAACTGAGTGATACCAAGTGCAATTCTTCTTGGCTGCACAGCATTTTCTGTTTACATTACTTGCACATGTTATTAGCTTAAAGTTCAGGAGTTGTTTCCCACATATTGAAATAATTTCTAAATTTACTACTCCCTCCGATGGCCACGCAGCGGCACTGTCTGTGTCCATGTACGTGCAGAACACGTGCTCGGTGTTCGGGCGCGCCGATGGCCAAGCGCAGCTGTGGCAGTCGTGCATGCAGGTGCCTCAGCTGTTGGGGAGCCTGCTGTTCCTGGTCGTCGGCAAGCGCGGAGGTGCCGCGAGCTCCGCTCACCCGCGTGCTGCTGCTGCTTCTCGCCATCGCCATCGACGCGCTCAGCAAGGGAAGATGAGGAGGGAAGGAAGAAGAAGATGACATGTGGGGCCCGCATGTCAGTGACAGGGGAGAGAGGCTGCGATGAAGTATACATCTTCGTATACGCTTGCAGCTGGGCCCAGGCCGTGTTCATACATATTCTGTGGCATATTTGTGGGAAATGAAGAATTGTAATGGCATGCTTCAAAATAGGCGAATAGTAATGGCGTTTCTCCAAACATCGAAAATTATAATGACATGAATCCAAATAACCCTTTTTTCCATCTCGGCACCGTCCACCACCTCCCTCGTTCTCGTCTCCCTCGCGTACCTGTCATCCGTACGCCGCCGCCGCCGCCGCCTGTCTCGCACTGCAACGGTCCCTCTTCCTAGATCGAGCCTCCCTCTTCCTAGATCGGGTCCTAGTTGGGCTACCGCCGCCGCCGCCGCCCTACGATAGGTGTTGAGGCCTTCGCCGATCTCTTGGCCGGCGAAGAGCGCCCGCCAGGTATTCCCACACCCTTCTCTTCCCTGTATGCTGTGCGAAATCGAGTTCCCAAATTCTAACCTCAAGCTATATGGCTATTTGATGCCTACTAACTTCTAACTTTTTGCAAAAAATTATCGGGTTTACACCACCCATGTCCCTTCCGTTTACTAGATCCGCCCCTGTGATGTATGTCTTTGTATATGCCGATTCCCTTTTCTGAATTGAGAATAAAGCCTCCAATGTTGTAGTTTAAACTCTACACTGCTAAATTGAGATAGAACTGAAAGAAAGGTGTGCATTTTACACGTAAGATGTTGATTTCATCATTTGCGTTTCCTCTTATGATCATTACCATTATTAGAAAACAAGTGGTTCTGTTAGCGCAGTATTACAGCTGATATGGTATAGAAACAAATTTTTTACGTTAAAAAAAATGGTACAGAACAAAATTTCGCATTTGGACTTCTTGATTTCTTTATAACTTGAGTGTTGTTTCGCTGCTTATGGAAAAGGGGAGAAACAGAGAACGCTATTGTGATATTGGCAGACAAGCTACATATCAAAATGCAGGTTGGTGTGGATTTGGATGCAAATATGTGGGAGAGGAGGGATGGGACCATGTAGGATAACTCCATGAATATGTTGAATATGGTTTTACTACTGCTTTCTTCCACTTGGGGTTCTGCTTTTGGTTCTAGAGGTGCATCTCTAGCCTTGGCCTTCCCTGATGACCCGCCCAAAGATAGGCCCAAACTAAGCTCAAGCCCATTATCATCATCCATTTCCAGTTCTTGGTAATTGCAATGATATATATGCGTAGTTACGGACTATTTCTTCATACATACGGAGGATGAAATAGAGAGCATTGTATAATTCTTGCCATCCAAACCGTAACCCCTGCAATAATCACCTTTTGTAAGAGATAATAAGGCATTTTTATGGTAACCCGATAGCTTATGGCAGATGGAAACATATAAGAATAATTTAACAAAGCAATTCATCACATGCATATACACTAACTAACTAAAATTTAGTTTCATAAAAAAAACTAACTAAAATTTAGTCAGCATTCATATATGTTGCACGATTTTCACAGGAAATCATGGCCAGATATTGGGTATCCTCTTGAGCCTGGGCACACCCAGACTTTGCAAATATTAGTGGAGATCAGCTCTTTAAGTGGCCTAATTTATGTATGGCATAATACTCCATACATTAGAGAACCTCCAAGAGTTTTTCTTAGACTCACTCTCTAAATCATCTTTTGGAGAGCCATCTGAATAAAAATCGGTATCTGTATCTTTGGCTAGCGAGAAGTCCAAAAATAAAGGATGGCAATATTTGGAGATCTAATTAAAGAAGCTATTGGAGCGCATTATTTTCACCAAAATCTCTAGGAAACATATAAAGAGGCTCTTGGAGTTGCTCTTAGAGCACACCCAATAGAACACTGTGGCTAGATATCCTAGCGGACAGAGACATGGGTGTATACATGTACACCCGAAATTTTTTGTCAGAAAATCGAAGTTATTAGTAGGTATACGCTAGTAATTAGACCAGATCCGAATACAAATAGTCAAATAGCTCACGTTAGGGTTTGAGTGCTCGGTTTCCTACAGCAGGAACGGAAGAGAAGGGTCGGGCATACCTGTCGGGTGCCCCTCGCCGACGAAGGGCCCGGCGAAGAACTAGCGAAGGGCACGAAGACCTGCGCACCTGGCGTAAGGCGGCGGCGGCGGTCTGCCGTCCAGTCGTCTCGTCGCTCCCAAGAGAGAGATCGAGCACGCGGGTTGAACGGGACGAAGAGAGAGAGGATGGAGACGGGTGAACTGTCCGGAGAACGAGTCGCTCTAACACCGAAGACTACGGCAGGGGGACGTCCCTACTCCCGATGCCATTCGTTGGGCATCCGACGGCACAGCGAATAAGCACGGAAGCGTACGCCGCGCCGGACGCCGGCCCATATACGCGATCTGGCCCATGGTCTAGAACCGCAAAACAGAAGGGAGCCAAAAACAGTGCTAAAAAAAAAAGAAGGGAGGCAAAAATATTCTAAAAAAAAGGGAGACAAAAAAAAAACAGAAGACAAAACAAAAAGGAAAACAGAAGCGAATAAGCACACCAATGCTACTGGAATGCTCATTTGCAACATATCAAAAGAAAGATAAATTGAGTTAAAAAAATGAAAGCTAAATTATATATATAGAACTAGAGTTCTACTTCCATCATCATGCTTGCAAAATGGCAACAAAAAACTTAAAATTTGTCCACCTAGCACCATATAACTGATTTGTCGCAAAAGAAAGCTTAACATGTACAATATCCACTTGGGAGCAGATCACTTATACATGGGCATGGCATACAGTCCTCCATACTTCCAGACAGAAGGTCATATGTCATGGTATATGTAAGTTAATAAAGAAGTAAGTTTTTCAAAGAAATATCATCTCCAGATTTGTAAAGTACCTACATGAGCAGTTTACCATCAACATTTGTGTGAAGCTAACTTGTGTACGCGCATGTGCACCACCTGAACTAGAGGGTCCAGAAAATAATGAACATAATCCCTTTTAAGATTCGTTCTTTTTTTTCAAGGCTTGTGCTTCTTATCGAGCCAAGCTCTTTTTCATTTTAAATAAACTTTTTGTTTGGACATCCTTTTTCTTTAGGCTAGCTTTAGTGAGCAGCTTCTCATTCCTGGCGCCAGTGAGGTGAAGCACGCCCTATATTGAGACGAGTCGGGACCTAGCACGCCCTATATCAAAGAAGCTCACAAAGGAAATGAGGCATTGGAAGTCTAAACATATTTGATGTTTGAAATCATTAACTCTTCATTAAATTTGTGGTGTAACTAAGAGTTTATTTGGATCCACTAGTACTAGCAATTAGCGCTAATTATTAGCAAAAGCCTGTTTAATATGCTGGCACCTATTTAGCACCTCCAAACCCGTTAGTGGAACTAATAGTTACCAACTTCCTAGCTAATAGTTGGTGTCGGGTTCATAAACTCGGGATCCCCAATGGACCCGCTTTCCTACAAAACCCGGCCCAGCAGGCGGCGCAGCGACAGCATGCGCCTGGGCCGGCCCAGATACATAATGACAGGCCGAGACAATGATCCAGTCCCCGACCGGAAGGCCTGGCCAAGGTGGGACCGCAGTCCGACTCCGACCCCTTTCTCCGCCCGAGGATACACCGGACCTCTGCTTGTTGCTCTTTTTCGACCAACACGGTCGGGACCGACCGGGAACGACTAACCGAGGACGCCCGCTCGGTGTGGGCCCGGAGAGCAGGCGGAGCACATAAGGTAAGACGCTCAAGTCAACCACAATACCGAGGACTGTACCCAGCCATGCCCTGCGTACCTGCAGGACGGTGCCATCGGGGCATGTCAGGCGAACACGGTAGAGCCTGCCAGACGCGTCAGAGTATAAACAGTATTGTGGGCGTTGTCGTTTGCCGTACTAGGCGAACATGGTAGAGCTTGCCAGATGTGTCTGAACATAAACAGTATTGTAGGCGCCGACGACTATCCCATACCCGATGGTGTGGGCAACAAGACTAGGCAGCGCACGTATACACACACACTCTCTCTCTCTCTCTTTCTCTGACTTGTAAGGCCATCCCCTTCAACTATAAAAGGGGATGAGCTCTCTCCTAAAAGCCCCCAAAGACTGGTCGGCTTGACAGCTCAATAGCTCTAGGACTCAACAGCTACACAGTCTACACGCTCTCAACAACTGATAAGCTCGGACACACAGAACATACGTTCCAATACTTAGCGCATGTTTAAGCATCGGTCACTCTCTTCCACTCGGTTCAGAGTCCGATCGGGCCTCTAACACCCCCTTCTCATTCCTTACTCGTTTGTAACCCCATAGCAAACTTCGAGCACCTGGGCTCAGGAATAAAGTCACCGACCGACCTCAACTAGACGTAGGGCCTGTTACCTGAACCAGTATAAATCCTATGTCATTGAGTGCTATAGGCCACATCCGATCACAACGCACGGCAAAACTATAAATATTTACTTGTTGGTCACTTTTCGCACCGATAGTTGGAGCCATCCGTGGGGAGGACGCCGTGCATTCACGCCTTTGGTCATCGGATGGCCCACCTTTCCACCATCTTCTGCATGGCGGGCTCGAGCGATACGATTCGCTTTGGCTCGCTGGAGTTTCCCACGCTCCCACTTGCTGGGATGTGGGCTCCTCACATCTTCGTGCCACTCTAGACCTTCCTCTTCGAGAGTCTGGACTTTGTCGCCGACCATCTCTGCGTACTTTGCCTCCACGAAGAGGCGCTTGTCCTAGCGCCCACTGGAGGAGGAGCGCCCTCCACCGACTGCAACAGGTCACTCGACGACCTCAACGTCGAGACGCCCGCGCTTCGCCTCGAGCCCATACTGGGCTCAAACCCCATGGTGAGTGATGTACATATTGTTCTTTACTCACTATTTAACACATTCCGCCGACTCTCCGGAGGGACCCCGTTGTCCCCACCGCGATCGCTGTGCGACCGGTTCCCCTATGGCTTTGCGTCCCTCGTGGATGCGTGCGCATGGGGACTCCGAAGGATGCTGACGCCGCTCCCTCTCATGTCTGAGTTCATGGGGATGGCGGGCTACGCTCTCGCCTCCTTCCACGACCTCATCGATGACGAGGTCAAAAGCGATGGCTCTAGTATCGGCGACGTCATGGCACCTGGGCACCCTTTGTGTTGGGAGTGCGCTATGGCGGACACCCCGGGACAGCCACCGGAGGTAGTGGAGTCTCTGCAGACTCACACCCCTCCGAACCCCCATGCGCAGGCCCTAGCACGTGCACAGCAGCACGGCGAGGAGTTACGGCAAAGGTGGCAGAGCCAGCCGCCGCCTAGGCCAGAGCGCCCGGCGCATCACGCTGCGTCACATGCGCGTAGCCCGATGAGCGGCGCTCGGGGTCATGTCCGTCAGGTCCAACGTAACATATTAGATGAAGGGGACGACCCACCTCAGTTTGGTCGGGCTGGCCAGAACATCGCTGCTGCGGCGATGCTCCTGCGCGGCCTCCCCGAGCCTGCCGACCCCCAGGAACAGGCAATCCACCAGAACCTCTAGGCACTGGTGGAGACCACCGCTGTTCAGCAGGTGGAGAGCTCCGCGTTGCGACACTGGCTTGCGGCCTCTTGCCCAACCGGGGGACTGGGGCAGCACTAGTCAAATCACTCCGTCCACTCACCATAGTAGTTGCCGAACGTGGAGTTGGAAGCCACGGTTGCACTGTAGCCCAACCCAGTGCCCACTCCACACCGACCACCTGTGCGCGAATGGCTCAGGCTGAACCATGACGCTCGCAGCATCATCAACAATCGATGCCACGGCCGACACGATGATAACGCCCATCAAATGGTGGCGAGAGCAGGCGGCATGGGCCCTGGCCTGACTATCCAGGAGTGCGAGGACACGCACCCTAGGCATGGTGGCCGACCAAACGACCGGAGCCCCAGTCCGGATGGCCTGGGGCCACGGGCCTTTGGTCGTCGTATCCAGAAAGCGCCGTTCCCATAGCGCTTCCGACTGCCCACCAACATCGCTAGGTACACCGAGGAGACGAACCCCGGTATATGGCTCGAAGACTTCTGGCTCACCTGTCGAGCCGGAGGAGTGGATGATGACTATTTTATCATCCAGTACCTCCCCATCTGCGTGGGGGAGCATGTTCGAGCATGGCTTGAATTCCTTCCGCCCGACAGCATCCGCGACTGGGCGGATCTTAAGATGGTCTTCGTCGAAAATTTCCAGGGGACGTATGTCCATCCTGAGAATTCCTAGGACCTCAAGAGCTATCAGCAGGAGCCCAATGAGTCCCTACGGGATTACATCCATAGGTTCTCAAAGCAGTGCAACTCCCTTTCTAATGTCATCAACACGGACGTCATCAACGCATCCCTCTCTGGGACAACCTGCAAGTTCTTGATCCACAAGCTCGACTGTGTGAAGCCATGTACCACCCGCGACCTGCTTGACATCGCCACCAACCATGCCTCCAGCGAGGAGGTGGTTGGGGCGGTCTTCAGTGGTAGTTGAGACAGGGGCAAGGCCAAGCACGAGGACCAAGGTGAGTGCCCCTCCACACAAAAGGGCAAGAAGAATAAAAAGGATCGGCGTCGACTGGCCAACCTAGCTTTGGTCGCTGTGGCCGACCGAGCGGGCAAGCAGCCCTAGCAGGGCTAGCCCGCCACTTCGACAAGCTCATGGAGAGTCCATGCACCAACCACACCTATCCCATCAAACACCTCTACAAGGACTCGAGCTCCTCAAGCGCTTCCTGCAGCAAACTGCTAAGCCAAAGGAAGAGAAAGGCAAAGAGGAGGAGGCCAAGAAAGGAGGCGCGGCGGGCAAGGATGAAGATGGCTTCCCTAACCCCGAGGAATGCCTCATGATCCTTGGGGGATTCGACGCTATCCACTCTAAGCGCCAGCACAAGGTACGCTACAGAGAGGCATGCACCGCCGAGTCGGCCATCCCCTCTTTCCTTAGCTGGTCGAACTCCCCAATCACTTTTGATCAGAGAGACCATCCTTCCCACGTCGCCTGACCGGGTCGCTACCCGCTCGTTGTCGTCCCCATCATCCGCAAGAAGCGCCTCACCAAGGTGCTGATGGACGGAGGCAGCGGCCTCAACATTGTCTACGTCGACACCCTTGACGCCATGCACATCCCCGGGTCAGAGCTCCGCTCAGTGAGCTCTCCCTTCCATGACATGATCCCAGGGGCGCAGATGTAACCACTCGGGCAGATGGACCTGCCCGTCACATTTGGCGATCGCGCCAACTTTCGCTTGGAGGTCCTAACCTTCGAGATAGTGGACTTTCCGGGGTCCTACCACTCCATCTTGGGGCGACCATGCTACGCCAAGTTCATGGTGATCCCCAACTACACCTACCTCAAGCTGAAGATGCCGGGCCGAACGGCGTCATCACCATAGGTAGTACCTTCTCGCATGCCTACACATGCGACCGCGAGCATTACGAGCTCGCCACTACCATCATCAACTTCGCTGAGCTCCCAGAGCTCGAGAATTCGATGACTCCAGCAATCCCTGACTACAACAGGCCGACCTCCTCGAGTGCCTTCCATCCGACTGAGGAAACTAAGGCAGTGGAGATCGACCCCACCGACCCAACCAAGACGGTGCGGATCGAGACCAAGCTCCCAGCCAAATAGGAAAGCGAGCTCGCCGACTTCCTATGCGCAAATCGTTATGTCTTCGCGTGGAAGTCTTCTAACATGCCGGGCATACCGAGGGAGGTCACCGAGCATGCACTACGTGTTGTCCCGAGCTCAAAGCCTGCCAAGCAACGCCTGCGTCGCTTTGACGATGAAAGGCACAGGGCCATAGGCGAGGAGATCGCCAAACTTCTGGCAGCCGGATTCGTCAAAGAGGTATACCACTCCGACTGGCTAGCTAATCCTGTTCTTGTGAAAAAGAAGAATGAGAAGTGGAGAATGTGTGTTGACTATACTAGCCTCAACAAGGCATGCCTAAAGGATCACTTCCCTTTACCACACATATATCAGATAGTCGACTCCACCTTAGGGTGCGAAATCCTCTCCTTCTTGGATGCCTACTCAGGCTATCACCAGATCACGATGAAAGAGTCTGACCAGGTCGTGACTTCATTCATCACTCCATATGGTTCATACTGTTACGTAACTATGCCTTTTGGTCTAAAGAACGCTGGCGCCACCTATCAATGGTGCATGCAGCGATGCTTCGCTGACCAAATCGACCCGCCCAACCAACCTGACCAAGTTGAGCAACCAAAACCAACAATCGCCATCTATGTAGGTGACATAGTGGTGAAAATGGCTCAAGCTAGCGACCTGATCGCAAACTTGGCCACAACATTCGCGAACCTCCAAAGGTTCAGCATCAAATTGAATCCCAAAAAAATGTGTTTTCAGGGTTCCGAAGGGGAAGTTGCTCGGATACGTCATGTCCGAGTGCGGCATTGAAGCCAACCCTAAAAAAATCATGGACATCTCCAACATGGGCCCGATACACAACGTCAAGGGTGTTCAGAGGCTCACCGGCTGTTTGGCCGCCCTGAGCCGGTTCATCTCCCGACTAGGCAAATGAGGGATGCCTCTCTACACACTTTTCAAGAAGACAGACGTATTCGTCTAGACAAAGGAGGCACAACAGGCTTTGGAAAGCCTCAAAGCATTGCTGACATCGGCCCCAATCCTCGTCGCTCCCGAACAAGGAGAATCCCTCCTCCTCTATGTCGCGGTAAGCAACCACGTTGTGAGCGCCGCCCTCATCGTCGAGAGGGAGGAGCTGAGACACCCCCTGAAGGTCCAATGACCGGTGTACTTCATCGGTGAGGTACTCACTGACGCTAAAGTTCGCTACCCTAAGGTTTAGAAGCTTCTGTACGCTGTGCTGATGGCGACCCGGAAGCTCCTGCACTACTTCACCGACCATGAGGTCATGGTCGTCACCTCGTACCCACTCGGGGAGGTCGTCCATAACCATGACGCCATCGACCGAATCTCCAAGTGGGCTCTTAAGCTCAGGGCCACGACATCAGGTATGTCCCCCGCACCGCAATTAAGTCTCAGGCTCTTGCCGACTTCATCACCGAATGGACGGAAGTCTAGCTTCTGACCCCAGATGTCACCCATGAGTACTAGACGATGTACTTCGATGGGTGGGTCATGGCACCTAGCTCGGGGGCTGGAGTGGTTCTGATCTCCCCGAATGGGAGCAGGCCCCGCTACATGATCCATCTCCATTTTTCAAACTCGAACAATGCCGTGGAGTGTGAGGCCCTCATCAATGGACTGAGAATCACCATCGAGGTGGGATTCTTTGGATCATCAATCTCAATTTTGGTTTCTACCACCTTCCACACCCTTCTATTGATTGACTTGATATGTGTGGTCATCTTTGACTTCCAATATGGATAATTTGTGTCATCAAATTGGGGTGGCTTCTTGGTGTTGTTGATTTGAGCCATTTCGACACCGAAGGTTGTTAAGCCTCAAATCACAATGACCTCGGCTTTGATACCACTTGAAAGGTCCTAATGGCTAGAGGGGGTGAACAGGCTATTAAAAATTTCTACAACAACACTAAGACAAATGATTAGTCAATAAGATGGCAAAGCGAATTTTGCGCTAGCTCTATACTTGGGGTTGCAAGCCACCTACCCAATTCTATTTTCTATGATCTCTAGTATATCACAATAAACCTATGTCACTAATATACACCTAGATGATCAACCTAGTGAGAGTGATACAATTAAATGATACACTATCTAGTCTTAACTATCACTAGTTCTATCCAAGTGAATGTATAATGAAATACAAGAGAGTGGTAGAGAGTTATACCGCCGTGGCAAGTGACCAATGAGTGATTACCAATGAATACCAAGGAGACAATCAAGACACAATGATTTTTCTTCCGAGGTTCACTTGCTTGCCGGCAAGGTAGTCCCCGTTGTGGCAATTCACTCACTTGGAGGTTCATGCGCTAATTGGCATCACACGCCAAACCCTCAATAGGGTGCCGCACAACCAACACAAGATGAGGATCACATAAGCCACGCGCAATTTACTAGAGTACCTTTTGGCTCTCCACCGGGGAAAGGTCAAGAACCCCTCACAATCACCACGATCAGAGCCGGAGACAATCACCAACCTCTGCTCGACGATCCTCGCTGCTCCAAGCCATCTAGGTGGCGGCAACCACCAAGAGTAACAAGCGAATCCTGCAGCGAAACACGAACACCAAGTGCCTCTAGATGCAAACACTCAAGCAATGCACTTGGATTCACTCCTAATCTCACAAAGATGAAGAATCAATGATAAAGATGAGTGGGAGGGCTTTGGCTAAGCTCACAAGGTTGCTATGTCAATGCAAATGGCCAAGAGAGTGAGCTAGAGCCGGCCAAACGATATTTATAGACACCCCCAAACAATAGAGCCGTTGGCTCAATTCTTAGGCTGACTGCGGGATGATCGGACGCACCGGTCGTGTGCACCGGACGCGTCCGGTCATAGCGTCCAGTCGTAGCTAGACCACCACATGTCCCTTTCAAATTGTTTAGCCATTCGCGCCCAATGGCTATCTTTGCGCACAGGAATGCTAGTGACCGGACGCACCGTTAGAAATCGACTAGACGTGGGAGACGCAGCGTCCGGTCGAGTCCAGAGAGCTCCCGGAGCCGCTCTAGGCCGATCGGATGCGTTCGGTCACATCAGACAAGACGCTCCCAGCGTCTGATCAGTTATAGCGCTGAAAACCTGAGACATGCTGTGTGGCGACTGGTCGCGTTCGGTCGCTGCGTCCGGTCGAGTCCAGAGAGCTCCTAGAGCCGCTCAACTGTGACCGGACGCGTCCGGTGTTGGCCGACCGAACGCACCCCTACGTTCGGTCCTCTCTGGACCAACACCCGCACCGCATGTCACCTCGACCGGACGCTAAACATTGACTTCTCAGTGTCCGGTCACTGCTACGACCTAGAGTCCGGCCAACTCTGCCGCGCCCAGCCAGAATACCGGACACGCCTGGTCACATCAGGAAGATACCGGACGCGTTCGGTCCTCACGTCGGACATGTCTAGTCACCCCGTGACTAGCACATTTAACTCCTTTTCAACTCTATCTTCTTTACCCTTGCTCAAATGTGCCAACCACCAAGTGTATCACCTTGTGCACATGTGTTAGCATATTTTCACAAATGTTTTCAAGGGTGTTAGCACTCCACTAGATCCTAAATACATATGCAATGAGTTAGAGCATCTAGTGGCACTTCGATAACCGCATTTTGATATGAGTTTCACCCCTCTTAATAGTACGACTATCGATCCTAAATGTGATCACACTCACTAAGTGTCTCGATCACCAAAATGAAAAAGCTCCTATCAAGTTTCACCTTTGCCTTGAGCTTTTTGTTTTTCTTTCTTCTTTTCCAAGTCCAAGCACTTGATCATCACCATGGCATCACCATCATCAAGTCATGATCTTCATTTGCTTCACCACTTAGAATGTGCCACCTATCTCATAATCACTTTGATATACTAGGTTAGCACTTAGGGTTTCATCAATTCACCAAAACCAAAATAGAGCTTTCAATCTCCCCCTTTTTGGTAATTGAAGACAACCCTTTCACAAAGATATGAATTGAAATTCAATTGAATCCATGTTGCTTGCCCAAGCATATTTACTATGTGTAAAAGGATATGGACAAGTTTCATGAACCCCAAATGGTAGCAATTGCTCCCCCTACATATGTGCTAAGAGTTTGGATTGTAGCTTGCACATATGCTTTGATAGAAAATATAGGAGACACTGTCTACCAAATGGTGCTAAGGTATAAAAGATGGACCTTTGAAGCATGATACCAATCGGAGTGCACCAATATACCATCCTTTGCACCATGAGTAACTAGACATACATAAAAACTAGAATACCCCATGAGATCAACATTAGAAGTAAGGGTCTAGTTTTCATAATATGAGCATGAGTCTAGTTACTTGACCTATGCATGCTAGTTTTTCATTTTATCATTCAAACCTACAACTAGCATACACCACACAAGCATGGATATTGAAATTTAAAACTTGTGCCATGCAAGCAAACATATGAACTGCACATTCAAATGCATCAATCAAGTTTATGAGCTTGCTCCCCTACTTGTGTGCTTAAAATTTTAATTGATCCCCTTCCTTTGTCATATCTCTCCCCCTATGTCAATTTCTCAATTTCTCTCTATTTCTCCCCCTATCACTTATATCTTTGTACACTACTTATATCTTTGTACACTATTTCTCCCCCTTTGTCATCAATGACCACAAAGGTTCAAAATGTAGATAGATTGAGATTATCAATGTCAATCAATGGGTGAGGATCATTTTCCCAAATATGGTCCAATCTAGATCATTTGCCAAAGAAATTTAACTCGGTTTGATCCAAGGACAAGCTTCTTCACACCTCCAAATAAGGGTTATCTTGTTCCATATTGAGTTCAACACTTAGAGCTCATTTTCTAGATCAAACACTAGGTTTACAAGCCCACAAACATGTCATATGCTACCACTAGACCAAATTAAGCATAGAAGCAATAGTGGTACCATACAAACATCAAAATCATTTGATTTTCATGAATGAGCCTATTAAATGTGAAAAAATGACTAGATGCACTAAGCATGTCCTTAACAAGGATGTATGCCATGCCAATCAACTTGTACCTTGGATTGCTCGAAGGAGAGGCATGTCATATAAGTGGGGAGGTGCATCAACACATATTTGAGAAATAAATATGTTCAACTCATTCCTTAGCTTGCAAAACCTTTTCTCATCTAATGGCTTAGTGAATATATCGGCAAGTTGATCTTCGGTGCCTACACTCTCAATGCAAATGTCCCCTTTTTGTTGGTGATCTCTTATGAAATGGTGGCGGACATCAATGTGCTTTGTTCTTGCATGTTGAACCGGATTGTTGGTTAACTTGATTGCACTCTCATTGTCACATAGCAATGACACTTTCTTGAACTTGATTCCAAAGTCATTCAAGGTGGCCTTCATCCAAAGTATTTATGCACAACAACTTCCAGCGGATATGTATTCGGCTTCGGCGGTTGATAATGCAACACTATTTTTGTCGGGGACCTAATACTGGGGTACCCAATGAGGGAGAATTGATAAACATCATTGACACTTCCAATCGGATAGGAGCGCAATGACGCCTCTCGCTCAAGACCAGGGAGATCGATTCCACCTCGCCCAACCCTCAAGGGCCAGGCTTCGCCTCGCCCGATCCCCGGGGGCCAGACTCCGCCTCGCCCGACCCCTGAGGGCTAGACTCCGTCTCGCCCGACCCCCGGGGGCTAGACTCCGCCTCGCCCGATCCCCGGGGGCCAGACTCCACCTCGCCCGACCCCCGAGGACCAGACTCCGCCCCGCCCGACGTCTGGGAGCTAGCTCCGCCTCGCTCGATGTCCGAGGGTGGGCTCTGCCTCGTCCAACGACCAAGGGCTGGCCTCGCTCGTCTGGCCGACAAGGGCTAAACATCGCCTCACCGGATGCCCTCACCCTGCCCCTCCATGATGACAGGAACATGGTAAGACGGGACGTTAGAGTCAAACCGCGGCAGTAGGGACCATGCCCTGTGCCACTAACAAGTACCATTGAGGTACGATGGGACGGGTGCTTTAGGCCCTGCCAAACCTAACAGAGCCTAAATAGTGTTGTAGGCGCCGGGTTTTTCGGCCTACAGTATTGTGGGCGCCGCCTTCAACCCTCGGGCGCGAAGCCTGACACAAATGCCGCTATGAGACTCACGTTCCTGTAGTGACAGGCGTATGGGCGCTACACCGTTCACCCCCCCCAGTGTCGTAGGCCGACACCCCAATCCGACACGCCACCTACAGGGACGGGATGGGATGTGACCACTTGCAGGGCATGACATCGCAACGACGCATACCAGTGGTGAACGCCCTCTCGACACCGTCCACTGTGTCGGGGAGGGCCGCCTGCAGGAAGAAGAAGACCCGGCACTTTCAGAGGACCTTCTTGGTCTCTGGTTTTTTATCCTTCCTCCACCATGTAAGCCCCGCTCCCCTTGGTCTATAAAAGGAGGGGCAGGGCAGCCCGCTAAAGGGGAGAGATCGACTTTCAATGAACAACCCACATACAGAAGAGCTCATAGAGCACTTAGTTCCACACACACTGCCAAGCCACCGCCAGGCCCTTGGCATCCTTTCGACCCCTCCATCAGAGACCTGGGACCCATCCCTCTCTCAACCATTTGTACCCCCTACTACAAACCGCTTTCAGTGCTAATAACACGAGCAGCAATAGACTGGACGTAGGGACATTCAGCCCGAACTAGTATAATACTTCTGTCCTTTAGCGCACCATCCGGGCCTAACGTGCATAATTATAAATTTACTAGCCGATGCTTGTTTGCAACACCGACAGTTGGCGCACTAGGTAGGGGCCTTTGCGCGTTCAAAACCGAGCCACAGATGGTTAACCACAACGTCAGTTGGGTCCTAGGCGCACACGTGCGCTTCGGGAGCCTAGATTTCGCCATTACGGTGGGGGGAGAGTTGGTACGGGCACACACCGCCATCCATTCTCTCCCCTCCATCGTCCTCGACCACGAGGGGCTTGGGCGCCGGCTCAGCATCTCCCTCGAACCCCAGCAGTCCAGGGAGAACCAGCGTCACCTCGCCCTTCCCAACAACGACGACGTGGCAAAACCTTCTAGAAAGAGCCCCCTCTCTCCGGAGCACCACGTACGGAGCGCACCGACAACATTTCCGTTCGGTCTCCACAACGCCGCGGCAACCGCTTGCCACCTCATGGCACTATGCATGGTTCAAACTCCCGCAGACACCGAGTTCGTAGGGGTAATTGAACACGACACGGAGTCCCTCCACAAACTCCTCACCGAGGAGCCAGAATCATCCTCTAGCTCTGACTCCAGCATGGGGAGCCATCACCCCTCCTAGGAATGCTTCATGGCGGACACCTCCGAGGGACACGTCGAAAGCGTCTCTTAGGGGGAGGCTACTCCGGCGGCCAACCCTGACGTCAGGAACGGAGGGAAGGCGGCGGCCCTATCCCACGTAAGGACAGAGCAGCTAAGAGCATGAAAGCTGGAGATCGATGATGCTGGACAACAGCTCGTCTGGGAGTATCAGAGAATCGAGGAGGAGATCAAGCGTCGCGGGGACGGTGGGCACGCACGCGCCACGGCCAGTGATGTATACTAGAGGATCCTCACCGACGACGGAGCCCTCCCTCACTTCGCCCGGGCAAGCCAGAACATCGCCACCGCAACGGCCTTGCTTCACGGCCTTCTAGAGGCCGCGACGTCCGAAGATCGCCGGGCCCGCCGCGAGATCTGCACGTTGCTCGAGCGTGCGGCGGCACAGCAGGCGGAAAGCTCATTGTCTCGGCGACGTGAGCTCAACGCCAGCCAGCGCACGCCCTCGGTGCGTCCCACCAAGGACACGTCGATACACCAGACACCGCCAGGCGGCAGGCAGCGCACCCCTGTTCCGGTGCACCAACATCTCAGCCACAACCGCGACGCACGCAGCACCATCGACGCCCGCAGACGCACCTACAATAACTCAAGAGAAGGAGCCAGACGCGGCTACCACCCTTAGTGCGGTGGACGCTACGACAGCGGCGAGGACCGGAGCCCGAGCCCCGGCCTGTCGGGCCCTCAGGCCTTCGGCTGGCACATCCTCAACGCTGCTTTCCCACCAAGGTACCGACCGCCTACTAACATCCTTAAATATTCTGGAGAAACAAACCCCGGGCTTTGGCTCAAAGACTATTGGCTTGCCTGTCAAGCCGGTGGCACGAATGATGACGATTTCATTATTCGCAATCTCCCACTATTCTTGGCCGATTCGGCACGAGCATGGTTGGAGCACCTACCGTCCAATGCCATCCAGAGTTGGACGGACTTGAGGGAAATCTTTGTGGGAAACTTTCAGGGCATGTACAAGCGCCCTGGGAACCCATGGGACCTTAAGAACTACCGCCAGAAGGCCGATGAAACCCTTCGTGGGTACATCCGACGCTTCTCCCGGCAGTGCAACGAGCTCCCTAACGTCGCCGACTCCGACGTAATAGGGGCCTTCCTATCCGGGACCACTTGCGAGTCTTTGGTTCACAAGCTAGGATGCAAGGGTCCACGGACCACCAAGGAACTCCTAGACATCGCCACCAGCCACGCCTTAGGGGAGGAGGCAGTCGGAGCGATCTTCAACCATTCCGATGGCAAGGCAAGGCGGGACGAGGGCACCGACGAAGGCGCCTCTAACCGTTCTGCCAAAAGAAAAAATAAGAAACAACGACACGACGACTCGCTCATGGCCGCTACCGATCGCAAGAGGGGCCGGAAGCCCACGGAGGGCACTCCGAACCACTTCGAAAAAATGCTCGAGGGGCCGTGCCCAAACCATGCTTTCCCGGCCAAGCATCTGTACAAGGATTGTGGCCTCATGCGCAAATACTTGTCCAGAGGCCTCAACAAAGGGGAGCAGGGGAAGGAGCCTACCCCCACCACTGACGACACCGAGGAGAAGGACGACGCCTTCCCAACGCCAAACGGTGCCCTCATGATCTTCGGAGGATCAACGGCCTACGACTCCAAACACCGCCAGAAGGTCACGCGCCGCGAGGTCTACACGGCCGGACCGGCCACGCTAGCCTTCCTCCGGTGGGCTGAATCCACCATAACCTTTGACCGGGCCGACCATCCGGATGCCGTCCCACACCTGGGAAGGTACCCGCTTGTTGTCGACCCAATCGTCAGCCCAAAACGGCTCATGAAAGTACTGATGGACGGAGGCAGCGACCTCAACATCATGTATGCAAAGACACTCGATGAGATGGGCGTCAACCGAACGAACCTCCGCCCGATCCGAGCGCCTTTCCATGGCGTCGTGCCTGGCAAACAGGCCGTGCCGCTGGGGCAGATCGATCTACCCGTCACTTTCGGGGATCAGTCCAACTACAGGACTGAGACCCTCACCTTTGACGTGGTAGGATTCTCGGGAACCTTCCATGCCATCCTGGGCCGACCATGTTACGCGAAGTTCATGGCCGTCCCCAACTATACATACCTCAAGCTGAAGATGTCGGGCCCTCGCGGGGTCATCACCGTCGGCACCTCCTTCCAACGCGCTTACGAGTGCGAAGTCGAATGCTGCGGCCACGCCGCCGCGGTTGTCGCCTCTAGGGAACTCGCCGCCCTCAGGGAGGAGGCTGCTGAAAAAACGCCCGACGCGAAGAAATCAACCAGGTCGTTCGAATCGACAGAGGGCTCCACGGAGGTCCTCGTGGACCCCAGCAGCTCTGAGGAAAAAATGGTACGCATTAGTACCACGCTCTCCTCCGAATAGGAAAGCGCGCTCGTCGACTTCCTCCGCGACAACAAAGACATCTTTGCGTGGAAACCCTCGAATATGCCGGGCATCCCGAGGGAGGTCGCCGAGCATACTTTAAAAATCCACCCAGGCTCCAAGCCAGTAAAACAACGCCTACGCCGCTTCGACGAGGAAAAGCGCCAGGCCATCGGTGAAGAAATAACAAAACTGCTGGCCGCCGGATTCATCAAGGAAGTACACCACCTAGTGTTGTTAGCAAATCCCGTTCTTGTACAAAAGAAGAGCGAGAAATGGAGGATGTGTGTCGACTACATGGGTCTCAACAAGGCATGCCCAAAGGACCCGTTTCCTTTGCCACGCATAGACCAAATAGTCGATTCTACCTCAGGGTGCGAAACCCTCTGCTTCCTTGACGCCTACTCCGGCTACCACCAAATCGCGATGAGAGAGTCCGACCAGCTCACGACGTCTTTTATCACCCCCTTTGGATCGTTCTGCTACATCTCAATGCCGTTCGGTCTAAAGAATGCCAGGGCAACTTACCAGCGCTGTATGCTCAACTACTTCGGGGACCTCATCGGGCGAACCGTTGAGGCCTACGTCGACGACATCGTAGTTAAGTCCAAACGGGCTGACCACCTTGTCGCCAATCTTGAAAAAACCTTTGCTAACCTCTAGGCAAATGGCATCAAACTTAATCCTGAGAAATGTGTTTTCGGGGTCCCAAGGGGTATGCTACTCGACTTCATTGTCTCCGAGCGCGGCATCGAAGCCAACCTAGAGAAAATTTCAGCCATCACGAAGACGGGCCCGATCCAGAACATAAAGGGGGTTCATTGGATCACAAGGTCTCTCGCCGCCCTCAGTCGATTCATCACACGCCTCGGTGAACGAGGACTCCCCCTTTATCAACTCCTAAAGA
This sequence comes from Miscanthus lutarioriparius, assembly GCA_904845875.1. Taxonomy (NCBI): domain Eukaryota; kingdom Viridiplantae; phylum Streptophyta; class Magnoliopsida; order Poales; family Poaceae; genus Miscanthus; species Miscanthus lutarioriparius. Next base: position 72,464 of record CAJGYO010000687.1, read on the forward strand.
AAGCCGACCGCTTCGAGTGGACAGCCGAGGCCCAGGAGGCACTCGACATGGTCAAGCTACTTCTAACAAAGCCACCGGTCCTGGTCCCCTCGAGTGACGGCGAACCCCTTCTACTATACATAGCGGCCACCACGCAAGTAGTCAGCGCCGCCCTGGTTGTAGAGCGGGAAGAGCAAGGGCATGCCTTCAAAGTACAGCGCCCAGTATATGTAACACCTCGGGTGTTTTAAATACTAAAACAGGACATGTCATCATATGCATTGCAAAGCATGTGGTCATATTGAGAACTTTGATATGCATTCACTAAAACAAGTTTATATTTGTGTTATAAGTGTTGCCTTGTAGTGTTTGAATCATGTTCCAAGTTTTGTTTGGATTGGGATTTTCGAAAACCCTAATTTTGGCGTTTAAGTTTTGACCTGGAAAACCCATTTCAAAATCAAAGCACATTTTCGGGTTGAGCTTTAAAGCATAAATGTAGAGCTTGTTGAGTTGTACAAAGTTTGTTTTTGGAGTTTTCAAAGTTGTTTAGAAAAAATTGAAGTAATTTGAAAAGGCGAAATGTACTTAAAGTGTCCCCTTTTGAATTCAAATTTGCATTTCAAAATGTAGACCGAATTTGGGTATGGTTATAAAAGAAAAGTTGTAGAACTTTGGATTTTGAATAACTTTTGTTTTTGGAGATTTTTGAGTTGTTACATAAATTTGGGAGTAATTTAGATTTTAAACCGAGTGACAATTCTGTAAATACGTTGAACAGTGCTCGCCGCTTAAGCTACATCGCCGGCGACCTTCGTTTCGGTTCTAGGCGCGCGCGTGGCCCTTTTTGGCATCATGCTGGCGTGGTGAAGGCCGTGGCGTGGCTTCTCCTTGCTTCTGAGCCGCGTTATAAAGGCCGAGACGCCGTCGTCGTCGTTTTTCTTCCTCCTCTGTTTTCTCCCACCGCCATTGCCATAACTCTGTTGAGCTTCCCCGTCGCCGTAGCGCTTTCCCGTCTTCGGCAAAGCTTTCCACAGCATCACCTAGTCCTTGCGCACCCAGCCAACCAACTCTAGTCGCTTGTCTTCGCCGAGAACTCGCTGTGTGTCGCTTTCTTCCTCGCGGTCGGCAGCACCACCGTCGCAAGCGCTTCGCCGTGGCCAGAGCTCCACGGTGCGCTTCTGTCCCTGCTTTGCACAGCTCCAGCTTCGCCTTGTTGCCGTGGTTCTTGCTGCCTCATTGATTGACCATTTTGTCCACTGCAGTCTCCGGTTAACCGCCGTCACCGTCGCTTGCGCCGCCGCAGCTGCTGTGATCGTCGACCCATCTCTCCGCTGCTCCTTCGGCCCCGTTCTTTGCTCCAGCGCGTTTGTGGTGAGCTCCTGAGTCTTCCTAGGCGTTGGTTTAACTGCTACCGCTGTCGTTTCGCCGGTGTAGCGTCGCCGAGCCGCCGTGTCCGCCATGGCCGTCGTCAGGCTCGTGCGCCGCTGTAATTGGTCTCGCTTGTGCCACAAATCGATGCGCCGTGCGGAAGTGATCGTGTTAGTACCATGGTCGTCGCTGGGGACCTCGTCGGCGGCGAGTTATCGCTGGTCAATGCCACTGTCACCGTGGTCAAACGTGAGAGGTTAGGGATGACAGGTGGGGACGGGTTGTCAGTGACTGTGTAGTTCAAAATGGATTTTTTCTATTTTTAGAAATGAATGAATAGTATCTGTTTTTGTTATTTTTGTGTAGATTTATTTAGAGCTCCAAAAATTATAAAAAATTTTGTGTGACCTCTCTATGATGTATACTATTTAGGCAAAATATGAAATGTTGTTTTTCAGTACTTTTTTAATGTGATAAAAATTGCTCAATTAATTAATAAATGAGTTTCCATGATTTTTCTAGGCTTATTTATTTATCCAAAAATTATGAAAATTGTTTTGCCACTTAGTTATCATGAGATGAACATGTACAAAAATTTTGGGCTCAATTGGAACAAGTTGATCCGTCTGTGGAGGTTGGATTTGATATCGGTGGAACGACTCCGGAACCGGACTTTTCCGTCAATGAAGGCAAGCCCCGGATGCATTTAAACCTACCTTGTGTTTTACAAATTGATTTCGCTTTTGCTTCTCTTTACTGCATTAAGTGATTAGGAGTTGAGTGCAAACCTAATTGGTGCATTACCAACCTTGTTTTTCCATATCTACCTTGTTACTAGTTTTAATTCGTATATGCCTAATTATGCTTAGCTATGCTTAGAACGATGAAAGTCGGGTGATTACCTGTCACCTGCGAATTTTAAATGGAACTTTGGTTACTTATGTTATCATGTGATATGGGAATGTGGAGTAATAAATCTACACCGGGCGGACTCGGTGTTGGGGAGCCACAAGACATGGAGGTCTTGTGAGCGGGTTCTTTCTGCCTGTGTCGATTGAGGCCTGTACCGTTGTTGAACTATGGGAGCTGAGACTTTGTAGTACTAACCGCATACTCCGGTAAACCTTAACTTGGCTATTCTATTACGAGAATGGCTACTCGCGCACTGGGAGTGGAGAGATGGCGGGAATAGCGTGTACCCACGTGGCAATGGACTGGATTGGTGGACTACTGTATTCTCGGGTGGCGCGGACCCATTCTTGTTTTAGAGGATCCGAGGGTAGGTTGATATATGTAGGTTGGGGACCTACATATGTCGTGTGGTCTGGAATCCCCAGCTGGGTTTTAATCGGTTCGAATCATCGTTGCTCCTCGGTTATGGAGACTCAACTCACTGGTCATCATCGTAGTGTTAATAACTGGAACTTGAGGATGGTTTGAGAAAGTGTTGGATACGAAGTTTCATGATCTCAATGCGGATCGTGTCAGCTTTGTATATGATCTTAAGAAGTTTTAAATGTTGATATAAAGAATTTTGTTAAAAAGCTTTTACGCAAAAGAACTTTGATTATTGCTAAAGCCATACCTTGAATCCCCTGAGTCTGCATTCTTACGTCATATTAATTCTTATTTCGGTTAAGTCTTGTTGAGTACTTTTATACTCAGGGTTCGTTGACCCTTGTTGCAGGTGAGGCTCATGAGCAGATCTATTTGGGATCGTGCTGCATGACTGTTGTTCAGTGCGATGACGATAAGTAAATGTGTGGCCCTTGGGCAGGGCAGCTTATTTGTGTGTTCTGAAATATGTTATAATGCCACTCCACTACTTTGGTTTGTATTATTTATCGAACTTAGTTGTATGGTTTGAAACAAATGGTTTATAAACTATGTTATTGTAAGACTTCCGCTGATTTACTCTGATGTATGTATTTGAATAAACTATTGTAATACTGCAATGACTCTGTAATGGGATCCTGCTCGGAAATCGTGGATGATTTGGGGTTCTCCGAGGACACCCGACAGTCTTCTTAAGTTACCGGGAACATATGCATAGTTGTTAGAGGTCTTTGGACAGTGACAGGTGCATGTGGGCCCTATAATTTAGGAGGTTCTGCCATAGAATGGTATCAGAGCGATCGTTACAAAGTCTTTGTTGTATTGATTTACAAAAACTTCAAAATGATTTGGGATGACTAAAACTTAACTTGTTATTTTGGTCCAAATTGCTTCTGACTTATCTAATTTTATTCTCACCATTCCTTATTTGATTAAAAATGTTTTGTGTGGTGGAGTAGTAATCTTACTATGCCCTATATAAAAACAAATGTTGTTTATGTTCGTTATAAGCTTTGTTGTTTTTGTTCGTAAGAACGATTCATGCATCATGATTAATTCAGTTGTTAATTCCTTCACCTCTGAGTTTGGGTGGGTAGTGTGTATGGGTTGAGTTGTGTAGTCCACCCTTGCTGCTCTTGAGACTGTTGTCAGATTGTCTTACTGGGATTAATCTTGCTTCCTATAGTATGGCTCGTACCAAGAAGACACCCCGTAAGTCTACCGGACCCAAAGGAGTTCCTCGTCACCAACTTGCCCCTAGGAATGACGGTGCTAGCAGTAGCAGCTCTAGGCCTGATCCGCAGGAAGAGATACAGAGGATTTCTGTAGAGTTAGCACAAGCTACTAGAGATAGGTCTTTGGATGCCATACATGTAGGAGAACTACAGGGTCAATTGAGGCGTCTCACCACCGCTCACAGGAACTGTGAACATATGTTAGTTTGTACGGTGGAAGGAAGGAATGAAGCTTGGCATAGAGAAAATGTAGCTAGAGCCAGAACTCATGAGCTAGAATTCTATGTAGAAGATTTAGAAGAACATAATACTTATCTGCATGAGGAAGTTCATAGGCTAAGCAATCTCCTAGATCCAAATCATGAACCCCAAGCTGATGCAATGGACCTCGGTGTCATCCTTGCCGATGATAGTGAATCGGAAGAGGAAGAAGAAGAAGATCATGAAGAATTAGTAATGATCGATGAGAGTGATAATGAAGGCAGTAATATTTCCGGAATGGATACCGAGCCTAAAGTTTGAAGTGACCAAGGAAAGGAGTAGAGTTGTATAATAGTTAGTTCTAGTTAAAGTTAGTAGTTTTGTTTAGATGTGGGTTTGTGTTTATATTAGTAAACCCTATGTAATGTGTCTGGAGTAAGCTTTTGTTGCAATTCAATAAAGACTTGTGAGTAAAGTTTGGTTTGCTATGAGCAGATGCATCATACGCGGGGTTCGCATATTCCAGGTACTTCACAAGATGAGGATGGTATTCTAGATCCGCCACTAGTTCCAACAAATCTGGCTGATGTTATAGCCGCACTTGTCAATGTGACGGTTGAAAATTCTCGTTTACTTCATGAGATGGCACAAAGTAATCAGAATCAGATGCAAGGAAACCGTGGTCGCCATCATAATAGGCAGGAGGCTACATATGTTGATTTTACAGACACCAGACCACCGGTGTTCACCAAGGCAGATGAACCACTGGAGGCTGATGATTGGCTTCGAACCATGGAGCAGAAATTTGACCTCATTCCATGCACAGAGTTTCAGAAACCAATCTTTATTGCTCAGCAACTTAGAGGTGCAACCGGTGCTTGGTATGCGAATCTTATGGCCATGCAACCTGCAGGTGTTCCGTTAACTTGGATAGAGTTTTGTACTACTTTCAGAGCCCATTATATCCCGGAGGGAGTTATGGCTATGAAGCTGGATGAATTCCTTGCTTTGAAGCAAGGAGATCAAACGATTATGCAGTATGTGGGAAGATTCAATCATCTGTCGCAGTATGCATCTAAACATGTCAACACAGATGCCCAAAAAAAGAAATGGTTCATGAGAGGTCTGAATACCAAATTGCAGACTATGATGACAACTTGTACCAATGTCACTTATCATGAGGCAGTGAATATTGCAATTGCTTCAGAGGCAAAGTATCGGCAGCATAAGGAGCTCAAGAAGAAAAAGAGTATGCCGTCTGGATCTTTTGGGGGAAATCAAAAGAGGCAGAGGGTGATTTATCATCCCGTAAATCATAATCGTCCTCCTTATCGTCTGCCGCAGTTTCAAGCCGGTCAGCAATCAAATGTCCGCCCTACTACAACTTATCAGAATCCACAACCGACAAATGCTTCTGGGATTTCTGCTCCAACACCCCAGGGTCACAAGTATCCATATTTCAATTGTGGCAAGCCTGGTCATTTCTCGAGAGAATATCCGTATCCAAGGTAGTCTAATCTCAATTATCAGAAGGCCCCTGCCAATCAACAACAGGGTCAAGCACAGAATAAGAACAACAATCAGAATGCTCAAAAGGGCAAAGATGAAAGGAAGACAGGAAGGGTTTTCTATATTCAAGCCGGGGAGATTCCTAAAAGAGAGCCAGTGATGATGGGTATGTTTCCTGTTGCCAATCATCCTGCAGTTATGCTTTTTGATTCAGTTGCATCTCATTCATTCATCAATAGAACATTTATCGTGAAGCATGAAATTCTAATTGGGGCAATAAAGGAAAATTTCTTTATACAGTCACCCGGGGGACGTCTGTGTACTAAGGAAATGGTATACCAGGTACCCATAAACCTGGGTGGCATATTTTTTCCACTACCATGATTATCCTAAAGGATCAGGATATAGATGTAATTTTGGGAATGAATTGGATGTATCATCATAAGGCTGTTATAGATGCTTTGAATAGAACTATAAGGGTGAGTTTGCCAGATAGTAATTCTCATCTTCTCATCCAACTTCCAACCTTAAGAAGATCAGTGAGATTAGAGATATCCCAGTAGTGTGTGAATTTCCTGATATGTTTCCTGAAGATTTACCCAGTCTACCACCTGATAGGGATGTCCAGTTTAACAGAGTTGAAACCTGGAACAGCTCCGATTTCTCAGAGAGCTTATAGGATGCCACCTAAGGAGTTAGCCGAGTTGAAGACTCAGTTGCAAGAATTGATTGAAAAGGGGTTTATCCAACCTAGTTCTTCACCCTTGGGATGTCCGGCAATTTTTGTGAAAAAGAAAGATGAGACCCTGAGGTTATGTGTCGACTATCGTCCGTTGAATGAAGTGACCATCAAGAATAAGTATCCTTTACCTTGGATAGATTTGCTTTTTAATCAAATGGCCGGTGCCAAAGTTTTCTCCAAGATAGATTTGAGGTCAGGTTATCACCAAATTAAGATAAAGCCTGAAGATATTCCCAAAACGGCATTTACCATAAGATATGGATTATATGAATACTTGGTAATATCTTTTGGTTTGACAAATGCTCCAGCTCATTTCATGTATCTGATGAATTCAGTATTCATGCCTGAGCTAGACAAGTTTGTAGTGGTATTTATTGATGACATCTTAGTGTATTCCAAGAATAAGGAAGAACATGCGAAACATCTCAGAATTGTTCTGACCTGCTTGCGAGAACATCAATCGTATGCCAAGTTCAGCAAGTGTGATTTTTGGCTGAAGGAAGTACAGTTTCTTAGACATGTCTTGTCGGCTGAAGGAGTTGCTGTTGTTCCAAGTAAAGTTAGGGATGTGCTTGATTGGAAACCGCCAACCATAGTTCATCAAGTTCGGAGTTTTCTGGGATTGGCGGGGTATTACCATCGTTTTATTCTAGATTTCTCTAAAGTATGAAAGTCCATAACTGAGTTGTTGAAGAACCAAGTCAAGTCTGTCTGGTCATCTGATTGTGAAGAGTCATTCCAGACTTTGAAGAGGCTGTTGACCACTGCACCAGTATTAGCCCAACCTGATATCGAGAAGCCGTTTGATGTTTATTGTGATGCTTCAGGTATTGGTATTGGATGTGTGTTGATGCAAGAAGGCAGAGTCATTGCTTATGCATCCAGGCAACTTAAGCAACATGAAGAACACTATCCGACTCATGATCTAGAGTTAGCAGCTGTGGTCCATGCTTTAAAGATTTGGCGGCATTACCTGCTTGGTAATACGTGCCATATTTATACAAACCACAAGAGTTTAAAGTATATCTTTACTCAGTCAGAATTGAATATGCGACAAAGAAGATGGTTTGAACTGATTAAAGATTACGACTTGGAAGTACATTATCACCTGGGTAAAGCAAATGTGGTTGCAGATGCCCTTAGTCAAAAAAGTTATTGCAATTGTCTGGCAGTGAGAATAATGGGATTGACTTTATGTCAAGAGATGGAGAAGTTGAATGTAGAGGTAATTCAACAAGGCAGTTTGACCAACATAATGGTTGAAGCCACTATTCGAGATCAAGTTATTGCTGCTCAGAAAGAAAACAAGGGTGTAGCCCATATCAGGTAAAGAGTCAGGAATGAAAAAGTGGAATGCTTCAGCATAGATGATGAAGGTGTGCTATGGTTCAAGGATCGCCTGGTGGTACCAAAAGTTCCTGAGTTGCGACAGTCAATCCTTGAAGAGGCACATGCTACTAGGTTATCTATCCATCCGGGAAGCAACAAGATGTACCACGACTTGAAACAAAGATTTTGGTGGACTAAAATGAAGATAGAGATTGCTAGGTATATAGCAAAGTGTGATACTTGTCAAAAGGTGAAGGCTATACATTTGAGGTCCGCTGGAGAGTTACAACCATTACCTATTCCAGCTTGGAAGTGGGAGGACATTAGTATGGACTTTATTGTCGGTCTACCCAAGACATCAAAGGGATTTGACTCAATATGGGTGATTGTAGATCGACTAACCAAATCAGCATATTTTCTTCTAGTCCAGAGTACATATACCACTATCCGATATGCTCGGATGTATTTAGCCCGAATCGTAAGTCTACATGGAATACCAAAGACCATAGTGTCAGATAGGGGTACACAGTTTGTCTCCAACTTTTGGAAACAATTGCATGCTTCGATGGGTACCAAGCTCCTGTATAGTACAGCTTATCATCCGCAGACTGATGGACAGACTGAAAGAGTCAATCAAGTACTTGAAGATATGTTAAGGTGTTGGGTCCTTAACTATTCCAATAAGTGGGATGAATGCTTACCTTTAGTCGAGTTCTCATACAACAATAGTTATCAGGAAAGCATTAGAATGGCTCCATTTGAAGCACTCTATGGTCGTATATGCAGAACATCGTTGAGTTGGTCTGAGCCTGGTGAAAGAAGGTTCTTTGGGGTTGACCTTGTGAAAGAAATAGAAGACAAGGTTAGGCAAATACAAAGTAATTTGAAGATAGCTCAGTCCCAACAAAAGAGTTATGCGGATAGACGACGTAGACCATTGGTGTTTAACAAAGGAGATTTTGTATATCTAAAGGTATCACCAATGAAGGGAGTTACCCGTTTTGGTGTTAAAGGCAAGTTGGCACCTCGATATATTGGACATGATTCAAACACTACAAGGCAACACTTATAACACAAATATAAACTTGTTTTAGTGAATGCATATCAAAGTTCTCAATATGACCACATGCTTTGCAATGCATATGATGACATGTCCTGTTTTAGTATTTAAAACACCCGAGCTGTTACAATCCTTCCCCCTAAAAGAAATCTTGTCCCGAGATTCAAAGTCATAGGGTAAGTAATGGAAAAGGAAATGTGTCAATCCAAAAACATTCACAACTTAACCAAAAAACAGCTAAGGTTCCTTTACAAACATGGTTCGTAACAACAAAGCAAAACTAACATTCTTCAATAATGACGCAAGAAACTCTGGAAATTTTTCTAACAAGTAATCTTCATATTCCCAAGTAGCTTCTTCTTCTGAATGTTGATTCCATTGTATCTTGTAGAACTTGATTGTCCTTCTTCGAGTAACACGATCTTTCTGATCCAAAACTTGGATAGGATACTCAGAATAGGTCAAATCAGGTTCAAGTTCCACTCCTTCAACCTCAACATTCTGGTCAGGCACTCGGAGACACTTCTTCAATTGAGAAACATGGAACACATCATGTACCGCTGCGAGATGTTCTGGTAATTTCAAACGATATGCCACTTTTCCATTGTTTGGATTGAGATTTTCGAAAACCCTAATTTCGGCCTTTAAGTTTTGACCTGGAAAACTCATTTCAAAATCGAAGCATATTTTGGGGTTGAGTTTAAAGCATAAATGTAGAGCTTGTTGAGTTGTACAAGGTTTGTTTTTGGAGTTTTCAAAGTTGTTTAGAAAAATTTGAAGTAATTTGAAAAGGCGAAATGTACTTAAAGTGTCCCCTTTTGAATTCAAATTTGCATTTCAAAATGTAGACCGAATTTGGGTATGGTTATAAAAGAAAAGTTGTAGAACTTTGGATTTTGAACAACTTTTGTTTTTGGAGATTTTTGAGTTGTTACATAAATTTGGGAGTAATTTAGATTTTAAACCGAGTGGCAATTCTGTAAAACGTTGAATAGTGCTCGCCGCTTAAGCTACATCGCCGACGACCTTCATTTCGGTTCCAGGCACGCGCGTGGCACTTTTTGGCGTCGTGCTGGCGCGGTGAAGGCCATGGTGTGGCTTCTCCTTGCTTCTTAGCCACGTTATAAAGGCCGAGACGCCATCGTCGTTGTTTTCTTCCTCCTCTGTTTTCTCCCACCGCCATTGCCATAACTCCGTTGAGCTTCCCCGTCGCCGTAGCGCTTTCCCATCTTCGGCAAAGCTTGCCATAGCATCGCCTAGTCCTTGCACACCCAGCCAACCAACTCTGGTCGCTTGTCTTCGCCGAGAACTCGCTGTGCGTCGCTTTCTTCCTCGCGACCGACAGCACCACCGTCGCAAGCGCTTCGCTGTGGCCAGAGCTCCACGGTGCGCCTCTGTCCCTGCTTTGCACAGCTTCGGCTTCGCCTTGTTGCCGTGGTTCTTGCTACCTCGTTGATTGACCATTTTGTCCACTGCAGTCTCCGGTTAACCACTGTCACCGTTGCTTGCGCCGCCGCAGCTGCTGTGATTGTCGACCCATCTCTCCGCTGCTCCTTCGGCCCCGTTCTTTGCTCCAGTGCGTTCGTGGTGACCTCCTAAGTCTTCCTAGGCCGTTGGTTTAACTGCTACCGCCATCGTTTCATCAGTGTAGCGTCGTCGAGCCGCCGTGTCCGCCATGGCCATCGTCAGGCTCGTGCACCGCTGTAATTGGTCTCGCTTGTGCCACAAATCGATGTGCCGTGCGGAAGTGATCGTGTTAGTACCATGGTCGTCGCTGGGGACCTCGTCGGCGGCGAGTTATCGCTGGTCAATGCCACTGTCGCCGTGGTCAAACGTGAGAGGTTAGGGATGACAGGTGGGGACGGGTTGTCAGTGACTGTATAGTTCAAAATGATTTTTTCTATTTTTAGAAATGAATGAATAGTATCTGTTTTTGTTATTTTTGTGTAGATTTATTTAGAGCTCCAAAAATTATAAAAAAATTTGTGTGACCTCTCTATGATGTATACTATTTAGGCAAAATATGAAATGTTGTTTTTCAGTACTTTTTAAATGTGATAAAAATTGCTCAATTAATTAATAAATGAGTTTCCATGATTTTTCTAGGCTTATTTATTTATCCAAAAATTATGAAAATTGTTTTGCCACTTAGTTATCATGAGATGAACATGTACAAAAATTTTGGGCTCAATTGGAACAAGTTGATCCGTCTGTGGAGGTTGGATTTGATATCGGTGGAACGACTCCGGAACCGGACTTTTCCGTCAACGAAGGCAAGCCCCGGATGCATTTAAACCTACCTTGTGTTTTACAAATTGATTTCGCTTTTGCTTCTCTTTACTGCATTAAGTGATTAGGAGTTGAGTGCAAACCTAATTGGTGCATTACCAACCTTGTTTTTCCATATCTACCTTGTTACTAGTTTTAATTCGTATATGCCTAGTTATGCTTAGCTATGCTTAGAACGATGAAAGTCGGGTGATTACCTATCACCTGCGAATTTTAAATGGAACTTTAGTTACTTATGTTATCATGAGATATGGGAATGTGGAGTAATAAATCTACACCGGGCGGACTCGGTGTTGGGGAGCCACAAGACATGGAGGTCTTGTGAGCGGGTTCTTTCTGCCTGTGTCGATTGAGGCCTGTACCGTTGTTGAACTATGGGAGCTGAGACTTTGTAGTACTAACCGCATACTCCGGTAAACCTTAACTTGGCTATTCTATTACGAGAATGGCTACTCGCGCACTGGGAGTGGAGAGATGGCGGGAATAGCGTGTACCCACGTGGCAATGGACTGGATTGGTGGACTACTGTATTCTCGGGTGGCGCGGACCCATTCTTGTTTTAGAGGATCCGAGGGTAGGTTGATATATGTAGGTTGGGGACCTACATATGTCGTGTGGTTTGGAATCCCCAGCTGGGTTTTAATCGGTTCGAATCATCGTTGCTCCTCGGTTATGGAGACTCAACTCACTGGTCATCATCGTAGTGTTAATAACTGGAACTTGAGGATGGTTTGAGAAAGTGTTGGATACGAAGTTTCATGATCTCAATGCGGATCGTGTCAGCTTTGTATATGATCTTAAGAAGTTTTAAATGTTGATATAAAGAATTTTGTTAAAAACCTTTTACGCAAAAGAACTTTGATTATTGCTAAAGCCATACCTTGAATCCCCTGAGTCTGCATTCCTACGTCATATTAATTCTTATTTCGGTTAAGTCTTGTTGAGTACTTTTGTACTCAGGGTTCGTTGACCCTTGTTGCAGGTGAGGCTCATGAGCAGATCTGTTTTGGATCGTGCTGCATGACTGTTGTTCAGTGCGATGACGAAAAGTAAATGTGTGGCCCTTGGGTAGGGCAGCTTATTTGTGTGTTCTGTAATATGTTATAATGCCACTCCACTACTTTGGTTTGTATTATTTATCGAACTTAGTTGTATGGTTTGAAACAAATGGTTTGTAAACTATGTTATTGTAAGACTTCCACTGATTTACTCTGATGTATGTATTTGAATAAACTGTTGTAATACTGCAATGACTCTGTAATGGGATCCTGCTCGGAAATCGTGGATGATTTGTGGTTCTTCGAGGACACCCGACAGTCTTCTTAAGTTACTAGGAACATATGCATAGTTGTCAGAGGTCTTTGGACAGTGATAGGTGCATGTGGGCCCTATAATTTAGGAGGTTCTGCCATAGTATACTTCATCAGCGAGGTATTGTCCGACTCCAAAACCCGCTACTCCCAAATCCAGAAACTCCTATACGTCGTACTCATCACCAAGAGGAAATTGTGCCACTACTTCGAGTCACACGTCGTGATAGTCGTGATGTCGTTCCCCCTCGGCGAGGTCGTTCATAGCCAGGACGCCATGGGGAGAACCACAAAATGGGCACTCGAGCTAATGGATCAGGGCATCGCGTATGCACCCCGAATGGCAATCAAGTCCCAGGTGTTGGCTGACTTCATCGCGGAGTGGACCGAGATCCAGATGCCACCCGCGGTCGTCGATCAAGAGTACTAGACGATGTACTTTAATGGGTCGCTGATGAAAAAGGGCGCCGGCGTAGGGCTAGTCTTCGTATCACCCCTCGGGGTCCGCATGAGGTACATGGTTCATCTCCATTTTCCCTCGTCAAATAATGTGGCCGAATATGAAGCACTCATCAACGGCCTATGAATCGCCATCGAGTTGGGCATCCGACGCCTCGACATTAGGGGCGACTCCCAGCTGGTTGTCAACCAAGTCATGAAGGAGTCAACCTGCCACGACGCCAGGATGGCTGCGTACTACCGAGAGGTCCGATGGCTGGAAGACAAGTTCGACGGTCTTGAGCTCAACCACATCCCAAGACGCCTCAGTGAGGCGGCCGACGCACTTGCAAAAACCGCGTCTGGCCGAGAGCCGGTGCCAACGGGTGTGTTCGCCAGCGATCAACATAAACCCTTGGTGCGCTATGAAAGGACAGAACAGGCCGACGATGGCCCGTCTGATCCAGCCCCAAGGGCTGATCTACCGATGGCTCTGCCCAACCCCGAGGTCATGGAGCTTGAAGTGGATCCAACAACGGAGCTCGACCCTCCAGATGACTGGAGAACACTCTACAACGACTACCTCCTCCACGACGTGCTGCCAGCGGACAAGACGGAAGCTCGACGGCTTGCACGTCGTGCCAAGTCCTTCGTTCTTATAGAGGGCAAACTCTACAAACGGAGTCACACCAGGATCCTCCAGCTTTGTATCCCCAGCGAACAGGGAAAACTCCTGCTAAGCGACATCCACGGTGGGGTTTGTGGTCACTATGCCGCGTCGAGGACCTTGGTTGGAAACGCATTCCGATAGGGCTTCTATTGGCCCACCGCAGTATCCGACGACGAGCAAATCGTACGCACCTGCGAAGGGTGTCAGTACTACGCTCGGCAAACTCACCTCCCGGCCCAGGCACTCTAGATGATTCCCATCACGTGGCCCTTGATGGTCTGGGGGCTCGACTTGGTTGGGCCATTCAAAAAGGTGCCTGGGGGTTTCACCTACCTACTTGTCACCATAGACAAGTTTACAAAGTGGATCAAAGCTCGGCCAATCTCCACAATCAAATCCAAATAGGCTGTGCTATTCTTCCTTGACATCATCCATCATTTTGGAGTACCAAACTCCATCATCATAGACAACGGCACGCAGTTCACCGGTAGGAAATTCGTCCAATTCTGTGATGAACAACACATCCAGATCGATTGGGCGGCCGTCGCGCACCCTCGGACGAATGGGCAGGTCGAGCGCACAAACGATATGCTCCTATAGGGCCTCAAGCCCAGGATCTTCAACCGGTTGAACAAGTTCGGCGCACGCTGGGTCGCCGAGCTCCCCGCAGTACTCTGGAGCCTGAGAACAACTCACAGCCGAGCCACCGGCTACACGCCTTTCTTCATGGTCTACGGTGCCAAGGCAGTCCTCCCAAAGGACCTCGACTACGGAGCGCCAAGGATCAGAGCATATGACGAACAGGGAGCCGAAGCATCCCACCAAGACGCCATGGACCAGCTAGACGAAGCCCGCGACATCGCCCTCCTCTGATTGGCCAAGTACCAGCAGGCGCTATGGTGGTACCACAACCGACGGGTACGGGACCGAGCCTTCAATGTCGGGGACCTCATTCTCCGCCTGGTACAGAGCAACAAGGACCGCCACAAGCTCTCCCCACCCTGGGAAGGACCGTACGTCGTCATGGAAGTACTACGTCCAGGTGCCTACAAATTGAAAACCATCGACGGCAAGGTCTTCACCAACGCCTGGAACATCGAACAGCTACATCGTTTTTCCCTTAAATAAACGCATACTCTTCCTTACCAGTTTTTGTCTTTACAAAACCCCGATCTTCAGTGATGTCCGACCCCTACAAATCGCAAGGGGTCAGACCTCACTCGGGGGCTGATATAAATGATACAAGTGCGTTTATCTTGCAAAATATTCCTGTGTTACATTTGCAAACATTCTCTAAAGTTTTCCGTTCTCTTCATAACCAAGTTCTAAGGACTAAGATTTTGAGAACAAATTCTGACTACAACTAGGTAGGACTGCGAGAGACCCACGCCCCAACGGCTGCGACCTCTCCGCTCACCAGCGTAATCAGAATTAATTCGCCCGCACTCCTAGCTTCTTATGACTTGATCCATGGGAAGGGTCGGAGGGCACCGAAGCCTCTTCTACGAGAAGAGGAAGCTGAAAAGCTGTTTGCCACAACAAAGGATGAAAATTTGTTTATTCTTCGCACAAATTCACCACTTACAAAGTGATTTCATCACAAAAAGGACTAATGTACTCATAAATTGAGAAGACTGTTTACTCAGGGGCTCCCCCATGAAACTTACCCAATTACAGCCTCTCCCTAGTTTTATTACAAATACTACTACTGCGGCCGCCGTGCTAAGCTCTCCATCGGCAACGACCTGGCAGTACATGGGCCAGTTCGTCTACTGTGGCCGCCGTGCCAAGCTCTCCATTGGCAATGACCTGGCAGTACCTGGGCCAGTTCATCTACTGCGGCCGCCGTGCCATGCTCTCCATCGGCGACGTCCCGCTGTTCCGCAGGATCCCCGAAGACGCCGTCATCTGCAACCTCGAGCACCACGCCGGTGACTGAGGTGCCCCTCCGCCGAGGCATCCGGGGACTACGCCATCGTCGTCAGCCACAACCCCAACAACAGCGTCTGGACGGGGGCCACCTGCCACCGAAGGAAAGCCACCACGAACGACGGTGAGGCCAACGACGCTCGGCACCTTCCGGTGTCCCTCCTCCTTGGACGATGGCGACCCCTTCTCGGCAAAGACAACCCGCACCATCTCATCTACGTTGAATGACCTCTAGCTCGACATCACACTCCGGATTCATGAACGAATCAGTGAGTTCCTCTCTCTCTGGCATTACCCTTCCTCACTCAGGAACCGCCGCGACGGACGAACGTGTTCGGTGGAAAGTAAGAAGAAGAAGAGGTAGCGGCTCAGAGGCGGGCTAAAGAGGTGGGACGAGAGCTCCCCTCCCCTCCCTATTTAAAGAGGAGGCGCTGCAGCTATGGAAAGATGAAAGGTTGGGACGAAAAACTCTCTCCCTTCCCCCACTTAATGTAGATATGAAATCGACGCTGACAGAAAGCCAAGGGGGCGTGCCTGGACTGACGGGACGTGCTCCAGTCAAACAAGATGTTGCCTGGGCATGGCCCACCACTACCACGCGCCGGACGCGGCAATCAAAGCACGCACATGCAGGCAATCCTCCGCTTCCCCAGGTAGGACCACGGAACGATCCGACGATGAAACCCCTCCCCAGGAGGGCCCAACAAGCCGCCTAGGCCGTACAGACGGCCCAGACAAAACGACGAGCCAACGGCCGCTGAAAGATAAGCACCTCTGGTTTCTCACTTTCGCATTAAATTTCATTTCCGAGCTCCCGACCCCAGCAGCAGTAGGGACACGGATATCGCTCGGGGGCTGCCGAGGGTGTCTACCAGTCTAGACATCCTCTTCACCTGACCCCTCCGTACGTTTAAAGCCGGGGGCATGGTATGCGGGCATAGAACTTTGAGTAAAACCGGACAAGCTGGCAGACCCTATGCCCCGATGGCCACGGTGCTTCTGTTCGCCAGAACAAATCAAACTCACAGTCCCCCGCATCCCCAGCCTCGGCATCCACGTTCTCGAGAAGGGCACGAGGGGCCCACCTATAGAACCCCTCCCAGGGAGAAGCTGTTAGATCGCCCAAGTCAATCGAATGACCCGGATCGCCACCGAGATATAGAATTGAAAAATACTCTTGCAGGTCACACCGGCCCCATCACAAGCGTCGGACTCAAACCCCGCACGGACATTGTGGCAGAACCTCCTAAATTATAGGGTCCACATACACCTGTCACTGTCCAACGACCTTTGACATCTATGCATATGTTCTCGGTAACTTAAGAAGACTGTCGGGTGTCCTCGGGGAACCCCGAATCATCCACGATTTCCGAGCAGGATCACAATACAGAGTCATTGCAGTATTACAACAGTTTATTCAAATAGATACATCAGAGTAAAAGTAGCGGAAGACTTACAATAACATAGTTTACAAACCATTTGTTTCAAACCATACAACTAAGTTCGATAATAAAACAAACCAAAGTAGTGGAGTGGCATTATAATATATTACAAAACACACAACATAAGCTGCCCTGCCCAAGGACCACACATTTAATTATCGTCATCGCACTGAACAATAGTCATGAAGCATGATCCAAAACAGATCTGCTCATGAGCCTCACCTGCAACAAGGGTCAACGAACCCTGAGTACAAAAGTACTCAACAAGTCTTAACCGAAATAAGAATTTAAAAGAACATAGGAATGCAGGCTCATGGGATTCAAGGTGTGGCTTTAGCAATAATCAAGGTTCTTTTGCGTAAAAGCATTTTTAACAAAATTCTTTATATCAACGTTTAAAACTTCATAAAGATCATATACAAAGCTGACACGATCCGTAATGAGAGCATGAAACTTCATATCCAACACTTTCTCATACCATCCTCAGTTTCCAGTTATTAATTACTACGATGATGAACAGTGAGGTGAGTCTCCATAACCGAGGAGCAACGACGATTTGAACCGATTAAAACCCAGCTGGGAATTCCAGACCACACGACATATGTAGGTCCCCGACCTACATATACCAACCTACCCTCGGATCCTCTAAATCAAGAACGGGTCCGCGCCACCCGAGAATACAGTACTCCACCAATCCAGCCCATTGCCACGTGGGTACACGCTATTCCCGCCATCTCTCCACTCCTAGTGCGCGAGTAGCCATTCTCATAATAGAATAACCAAGTTAAGGCTTACCGGAGTATGTGGTTAGTACTACAAAGTCTCACCTCATGCAATTCAACAACGGACAGACCTTAATCGACACAGGCGGAAAGAACCTGCTCACAAGACCTCCATGTCTTGTGGCTCACACACACCGAGTCCGCCCGGTCTAGATTTATTACTCCACATTCACATATCACATGTTAACATAATTAACCAAAGCTCCATTCAAAACTTGCAGATTACAGGTAATCACCCGACTTTCACGGTTCTAAGCATAGCTAAGCAAAACTGGCATATACGAATTTAAAACTGGTAATATGGTAAATATGGAATAACAAGGTTGGTAAGGTACCAATTTGGTGTTCACTTGACTTCTAATCACTTAATGCAGTAAAAAGAAGCAAAAGCGAAATCAATTTGTAAAATACAAGGTAGGGTTGTATGCATCCGGGGCTTGCCTTCGTTGACGGAAAAGTCCGGGTCCGGAGTCGTTCCACCAATATCAACACCAACCTCCACAGACGGATCAACCTCCTCAACTACTTGATTAACTACCACGTGCTCACCTTCGTTCACT
Organism: Miscanthus lutarioriparius; assembly: GCA_904845875.1. Classification (NCBI taxonomy): domain Eukaryota; kingdom Viridiplantae; phylum Streptophyta; class Magnoliopsida; order Poales; family Poaceae; genus Miscanthus; species Miscanthus lutarioriparius. The sequence goes on from CAJGYO010000687.1 coordinate 90,645, forward strand.
ACACGTAGTAACAATGCCATGATTAATATGATGCGGATACAAAATATGATGCTCGATGATGGATGCAAAACTTAACAACTTGAATACAACTTTTCTTCGCGGTACAGTTACAAGTTAAACCAACTAAACCATTTTTGCAACACTCACAACAATTGCCAAGGATCATTACCAACTAATGACCCAAGGACATCACTTAATAAAAAACTCAAACAAAACCTAAATCACTAAAGGTTACTATTTGCTTTTATGAATTAATTAATTAATTAATAATTATGAAATAAATCAACTTGTTCCAATTGACCTCAAAATTTTTGTATATGTTCATCACATGATAACTAAGTGACAAAACAATTTTCATAATTTTTGGATACATAAATAAGCCTAGAAAAATACTGGAAACTCATTTATTAATTAATTGATCAATTTTTATCACATTCAAAAATTACTGAAAATCAACATTTCATATTTTTCCTAAATAATACACATCACAGAGAAGTTACACAAAAATTTTCATAATTTTTGCAGCACTAAATAAATCTACACAAAAATAACAAAAACAGACACTATTCACTTATTTCAGAAAAATAGAAAATCCATTTTGAACGCTGAGTCACTGACAACCGGGTCCCACTTGTCATCTTCTACCTCCGACGTTGACCACGGCAGCGACGGCTCTGACCAGCGTAAACTCACCGACGGTGAGTTCACCGGCGATGGCGATTGTACCAACATGCTCCCCACGACTAGGCGCGCCTACTGACCTACTTAGCTGCATCGATTACGACTCAATTCAAGCTCAACGTCGGCCATGGCGGACACGGCGCCTCGGCGGTACTACGCCGGCGACTACAGACCGGTAGCGGTTAAACAAAGGACACAGGAAGCATCAAGAGCTTACCCTGAACACAACTGAGCAGATAACAAGGCCGGAGAAACAGCGGTGAAGCGGGACGGCGTCCACGATGATCACGGCGGAACAAAGTTCATCGGTGATGGTGTACCGGCGACTGTAGTGGACAAAACGGCCAAGAAACAATGAAATGAGCACTACAGCATCGAGACGAAGCCAAAGGTACACCAATCAAGGGCAACGGCTCACCGACGGGCTCTGGCCACGGAGAAATGGAATCTCGGGTGAGTTCGCCGACCGCGAGGAAGAAGGCAATGAAACTCGAGTTTTCGGTGAAGACAAACAGAATTGGTGGGTCGGCCGGACGCACAAGGAGTAGGCGAAGCTGGAGCTAGCTTATCAGCGACGGTGGAGCACAACAACGACGGCACGGGCTCACCGGAGATGAAGCAGTGGCGACGGAAAAACAGAGCAAAGGGACGGGGTCAAACGGCGACGGTTCAGGCTATAAAGGATGGCCAGGAAGCTCAAGGAAGCTGTGCCGTGTCCTTCACCGCGCCAGCGCGACGCCAAAACGGCCACGACCGCGCCTGGAACGCCGAAGAAGGAAACGCCGGCAATGTAGCTTCGGCGGTGGACACTGTTCACTCAATTTACAGAAATGCCATTCGCCCAAAATTCACAAATTACTCTCAAATTTTCATAACAACTCAAAAATCTCCAAAAACAAAAGTTGTTCAAAATCAAAAGTTCTACCACTTTGCTTTTGAAACCATACCCAAATTTGGCCTACATTTTGAAATGAACTTTTGAATTTAAAACGGGGATATTTAAGGAATTTTGCCTTTTTAAATAACTTCAAATTTTTCTAAACAACTTGAAAAATTCCAAAAATAAACTTTGTACAACTTGACAAGCTCTACAACTTTGCTTTAAGACTCAACCCCAAAATGTGCTTTGATTTTGAAATGGATTTTCAGGGTAGAATTTAAATATTGAAATTAGGGTTTTCGGAATTTCCAAAACAATACAAGTATTTCAAACTTGATTCAAACAATACAACTCACACATACAACATAAAGTAAACTTGTTTTAGTAAATGCATATCCAAGTTTTCAATATGTCCAGATGCTTTGCAATGCATATGATGTCATGGCAAGTTTTAGTATTTAAAACACCCGCGGTGTTACAATCCTTCCCCCTAAAAGAAATCTCGCCCCGAGATTCAAAGACATAGGGTAAGTAATGGAAAAGGAAATGTGTCAATCCAAAAACATCCAATTCTCATCCATAAAACAACTGAGGTTCCTTTACAAAACACAATTTGTAACGACCTAGCTTAACTAACAGTACTCTATTCTATAATGACGCAAGAAACTCTGGAAACTTTTCTAACAAGTAATCTTCTGATTCCCAAGTAGCTTCCTCTTCTGAATGTTGATTCCATTGTATCTTGTAGAACTTTATTGTTCTCCTTCGAGTAACATGATCTTTCTGATCCAACACTCGGATAGGATATTTTGAATAAGTCAGATCTGGTTCAAGTTCCACTCCTTCAACTTCAACATTCTGCTCAGGCACTCGGAGACACTTCTTCAACTGAGACACATGGAACACATCATGTACAGCTGATAAATGTTCTGGTAATTTCAAGCGATAGGCCACTTTTCCATATCTCTCCAAAATTTGAAATGGTCCAATATATCGAGGTGCCAACTTGCCTTTAACACCAAAACGGTTAACTCCCTTCATTGGTGATACTTTTAGATATACAAAATCTCCTTTGTTAAACACCAATGGTCTCCGTCGTCTATTCGCATAACTCTTTTGGCGGGACTGAGCTATTTTCAAATTACTCTGTATTTGCCTAACCTTGTCTTCCGTTTCTTTCACAAGGTCAACTCCAAAGAATCTTCTTTCTCCGGGCTCCGACCAACTCAGTGATGTTCTGCACCTACGGCCATAGAGTGCTTCAAATGGAGCCATTCTAATGCTTTCTTGATAACTATTGTTATACGAGAACTCGGCCAAAGGTAAGCATTCACCCCACTTGTTGGAATAATTAAGGACACAACACCTTAACATATCTTCAAGCACTTGATTGACTCTTTCAGTCTGTCCATCAGTCTGCGGATGATAAGCTGTACTATACAGGAGCTTGGTATCCAATGAAGAATGCAATTGTTTCCAAAAACTGGAGACAAACTGTGTACCCCGATCTGACACTATGGTCTTTGGTATTCCATGGAGACTCATAATTCTTGCTAAATATATCTTGGCGTATTGGACAGTGGGATACATAGTCTTGACAGGAAGAAAATGTGCTGACTTAGTGAGTCGATCTACAATAACCCAGATTGAGTCAAATCCCTTTGATGTCTTGGGTAGACCAACAATAAAGTCCATACTTATGTCCTCCCACTTCCAGGCTGGAATAGGTAATGGTTGTAGTTCTCCAGCAGACCTCAAATGTATAGCTTTCACTTTCTGACAAGTATCACACTTTGCTATATATCTCGCAATTTCTATCTTCATTTTTGTCCACCAAAACCTTTATTTTAAGTCATGGTACATCTTGTTGCTTCCCGGATGGATAGATAACCTAGTAGCATGTGCTTCTTCAAGAATTAACTGCCACAACTCAGGAACTTTTGGTACTACCAAACGATCCTTGAACCATAGCACACCTTCATTATCTATACTGAAACATTCCGCCTTTCCATTCCTGATTCTTTCCTTGATATGGGCTACACCCTTGTTTTCCTTCTGAGCAGCAACAACTTGATCTCGAATAGTGGCTTCAATAATTATGTTGGTCAAACTACCTTGTTGAATTACTTCTACATTTAACTTCTCCATCTCTTGACATAAAGTCAAACCCATTGTTCTTACTGTCAGGCAATTGCAATAACTTTTGCGACTGAGAGCATCTGCCACCACATTTGCTTTACCAGGGTGATAATGTACTTCCAAGTCATAATCTTTAATCAACTCTAACCATCTTCTTTGTCGCATATTCAACTCTGACTGAGTAAAGATATATTTTAAGCTCTTGTGGTCTGTATAAATATGGCACATATTACCAAGTAGGTAATGCCGCCAAATCTTCAGAGCATGGACCACAACTGCCAACTCCAGATCATGAGTCGGATAATGTTCTTCATGTTGCTTAAGTTGCCTGGATGCATAAGCAATGACTCGGCCTTCTTGCATCAACACACATCCAATACCAATACCTGAAGCATCACAATAAACATCAAACGGCTTCTCGATATCAAAGGTTGGGCTAATCATCGTGCAAATGGTCAACAGTCTCTTCAAAGTCTGGAAAGCCTCTTCACAATCAGATGACCAGGCAAACTTGACTTGGTTCTTCAGTAACTCAGTTATGGACTTTGATACTTTAGAGAAATCTAGAATAAACCGACGGTAATACCCCGCCAATCCCAGAAAACTCCGAACTTGATGAACTGTGGTTGGTGGTTTCCAATCAAGCACATCCTTCACTTTGCTTGGATCAACAGCAACTCCTTCCGCTGACAAGATGTGTCCAAGAAATTGTACTTCCTTAAGCCAAAAATCACACTTTTTGAACTTGGCATATAGTTGATGTTCCTCAAGCGAGTCGAACAATTCGAGGTGTTTCACATGTTCTTCCTTATTCTTGGAATATACTAGAATATCATCAATAAACACCACTACAAATTTGTCTAGCTCAGGCATGAATACTGAATTCATCAAATACATGAAATGAGCTGGAGCATTGGACAAACCAAAAGACATTACCAAATATTCATATAATCCATATCTTGTGGTAAATGCCATTTTAGGAATATCTTCAAAGCTTTATCTTGATCGATGATATCCTCGACCTTAAATCTATCTTGAGAAAACCTTGGCTCCGCCAATTGATCAAAAAGCAAATCTATCCGAGGTAATGGATATTTATTCTTGATGGTCACTTCATTCAACGGACGATAATCAACACATAACCTCAGAGTCTCATCTTTCTTTTTCACAAAAATTGCCGGACACCCCCAAGGGGATGAACTAGGTTGTATAAACCCCTTCTCAATCAATTCTTTCAACTGAGTTTTCAACTCGACTAACTCCTTAGGTGGCATCCTATAAGCTCTCCGAGAAATTGGAGCTGTTCCAGGTTGCAATTCTATGTTACACTAGACATCCCTATCAGGTGGTAGACCGGGTAAATCTTCAGAAAACACATCAGGAAATTCACATACTACCGGGATATCTCTAATCTCTTTGATGACAGTTGCACAAACTCTGCCCACTGATCTTCTTAAGGTTGGAAGTTGGATGAGAAGTTGAGAAGTTCTATCTGGCAAACTCACCCTTATAGTTCTATTTAAAGCATCTATAATAGCCTTATGCTGATACATCCAATTCATTCCTAAGATTACATCTATATCCTGATCCTTAAGGATAATCATGGTAGTGGAAAAAAATATGCCACCCAGGTTTATGGGTACCTGGTATACCATTTCCTTAGTACACAGACGTCCCCCGGGTGACTGTATAAAGAAATTTTCCTTTATTGCCCCAATTGGAATTTCATGCTTCACGATAAATGTTCTATTGATGAATGAATGAGATGCAACCGAATCAAAAAGCATAACTGCAGGATGATTGGCAATAGGAAACATACCCATCATCACTGGCTCTCCTTTAGGAATCTCCCCGGCTTGAATATAGAAAACCCTTCCTGTCTTCCTTTCATCTTTGCCCTTCTGAGCATTCTGATTGTTGTTCTTATTCTGTGCTTGACCCTGTTGTTGATTGGCAGGGGCCTTCTGATAATTGGGATTAGACTACCTTGGATACGGATATTCTCTCGAGAAATGACCAGGCTTGCCACGATTGAAATATGGATACTTGTGACCCTGGGGTGTTGGAGCAGAAACCCCAGAAGCATTTGTCGGTTGTGGATTCTGATAAGTTGTAGTAGGGCGGACATTTGATTGCAGACCGGCTTGAAACTGCGGCAGACGATAAGGAGGACGATTATGATTTACGGGATGATAAATCACCCTCTGCCTCTTTTGATTTCCCCCCAAAAGATCCAGACGGCATACTCTTTTTCTTCTTGAGCTCCTTATGCTGCCGATACTTTGCCTCTGAAGCAATTGCAATATTCACTGCCTCATGATAAGTGACATTGGTACAAGTTGTCATCATAGTCTGCAATTTGGTATTCAGACCTCTCATGAACCATTTCTTTTTCTGGGCATCTGTGTTGACATGTTTAGATGCATACTGCGATAGATGATTGAATCTTCCCACATACTGCATAATCGTTTGATCTCCTTGCTTCAAAGCAAGGAATTCATCCAGCTTCATAGCCATAACTCCCTCCGGGATATAATGGGCTCTGAAAGTAGTACGAAACTCTATCCAAGTTAATGGAACACCTGCAGGTTGCATGGCCATAAGATTCGCATACCAAGCACCGGTTGCACCTCTAAGTTGCTGAGCAACAAAGATTGGTTTCTGAAACTCCGTGCATGGAATGAGGTCAAATTTCTGCTCCATGGTTCGAAGCCAATCATCAGCCTCCAGTGGTTCATCTGCCTTGGTGAACACCGGTGGTCTGGTGTCTGTAAAATCAACATATGTAGCCTCCTGCCTATTATGATGGCGACCACGGTTTCCATGCATCTGATTCTGATTACTTTGAGCCATCTCATGAAGCAAACGCGAATTTTCAACCGTCACATTGACAAGTGCGGCTATAGCATCCGCTAGATTTGTTGGAACTGGGGGCGGATCTGGAATATCATTTTCATTTTGTGAAGTACCAGGAAAATACGAACCCCGCGTACGACGCATCTGTTCACAACAAACCAAACTTTACTTCACAAGCCTTTATTGATTGATAAAAGAGCGGACTGCAACTCATTACACTAGTTTCACTTATTTAAACACAAAACCGCATTTAAACAAGACTACTTAACTTAAACTAGAACTAACTATTTCACAACTCTACTCCTTTTTGCGATTACATCAAACTTTAGGCTCGGTATCCATTCCGGAAATATTACCGCCTTCATTGTCACTTTCATCGATCATTACTAATTCTTCGGGATCTTCTTCTTCTTCTTCTTCTTCCGATTCACTCCCATCGGCAAGGATAACACCGGGATCCATTTCATTAGCTTGGGGTTCATGATTTGGATCTAAGAGATTGCTTAGCCTATGAACTTCCTCGTGCAGATAGGTATTATGATCCTCTAAGTCTTCGACATAAAATTCTAGCTCATGAGTTCTAGCTCTAGCTACATTCTCCCTATGCCAGGCTTCATTTCTTCCCTCCACGGTACGAACTAACATATGTTCGCAGTTCCTATGAGCTGTGGTAAGATGCCTTAATTGTTCCTATAATCTGCCCACCTGAATGGCATCCATAGCCCTATCTCTAGTAGCTTGGGCTAACTCTGCAGAAATCCTCTGTATCTCCGCCTTAGGATCAGGCCTAGAGCTGCTACTGCTAGCACCATCATTCCTAGGGGCTAGTTGATGGCAAGGAACTCTTTTAGGTCCGGTGGACTTACGGGGTGTCTTCCTGGTACGAGCCATACTGTACGAACAGGATTAATCCAATTAAAACTATCTAACAACAGTCTCAAGAGCAGTTAGGATGGACTACACAACTCAACCCATACACACTACTCACCCAGACTCAGAGACGAAGGAAGTAACAAGTAACTTAATTATGATGCATGAATCGTTCTGACGAACAAAACCACCAAAGCTTAAAACGAGAATAAACAACATTTGTTTTTACATAGGGCATAATAAGATTACTACTCCACCACACAAAACCTTTTTAATCAAATAAGGAATGGTGAGAAAGAAATAAGACAAGTCAGAAGCAATTTGGACCAAATTAATCAAGTTAAATTTAGTCATCCCAAATCATTTTGAAGTTTTTGTAAACCAATACCACAAAAACTTTGTAACGATCGCTCTGATACCATTCTGTGGCAGAACCTCCTAAATTATAGGGCCCACATGCACCTGTCACTGTCCAACGACCTTTGACATCTATGCATATGTTCCCGGTAACTTAAGAAGACTGTCGGGTGTCCTCGGGGAACCCCGAATCATCCACGATTTTCGAGCAGGATCACATTACAGAGTCATTGTAGTATTACAATAGTTTATTCAAATAGATACATCAGAGTAAAAGTAGCAGAAGACTTACAATAACATAGTTTACAAACCATTTGTTTCAAACCATACAACTAAGTTTGATAATAAAACAAACCAAAGTAGTGGAGTGGCATTATAATATATTACAAAACACACAACAAAAGCTGCCCTGCCCAAGGACCACACATTTAATTATCGTCATCGCACTGAACAACAGACATGCAGCACGATCCAAAACAGATCTGCTCATGAGCCTCACCTGCAACAAGAGTCAACGAACCCTGGGTACAAAAGTACTCAACAAGTCTTAACCGAAATAAGAATTTAAAAGAACGTAGGAATGCAGGCTCATGGGATTCAAGGTGTGGCTTTAGCAATAATCAAGGTTCTTTTTGCGTAAAAGCATTTTTAACAAAATTCTTTATATCAACGTTTAAAACTTCATAAAGATCATATACAAACCTGACACAATCCGTAATGAGATCATGAAACTTCGTATCCAACACTTTCTCATACCATCCTCAGTTTCGAGTTATTAATTACTACGATGATGAACAGTGAGTTGAGTCTCCATAACCGAGGAGCAACGACGATTCGAACCGATTAAAACCCAGCTAGGAATTCCAGACCACACGACATATGTAGGTCCTCAACCTACATATACCAACCTACCCTCGGATCCTCTAAAACAAGAATGGGTCCACGCCACCTGAGAATACAGTACTCCACCAATCCAGCCCATTGCCACGTGGGTACACGCTATTCCCGCCATCTCTCCACTCCCAGTGCGCGAGTAGCCATTCTCATAATAGAATAACCAAGTTAAGGCTTACCGGAGTATGTGGTTAGTACTACAAAGTCTCACCTCATGCAATTCAACAACGGACGGACCTTAATCGACACAGGCGGAAAGAACCTGCTCACAAGACCTCCATGTCTTGTGGCTCACACACACCGAGTCCGCCCGGTCTAGATTTATTACTCCACATTCCCATATCACATGTTAACATAATTAACCAAAGCTCCATTCAAAACTTGCAGATGACAGGTAATCACCCGACTTTCACCGTTCTAAGCATAGCTAAGCAAAACTGGCATATACGAATTTAAAACTGGTAATATGGTAAATATGGAATAACAAGGTTGGTAAGGTACCAATTTGGTGTTCGCTTGACTTCTAATCACTTAATGCAGTATAAAGAAGCAAAAGCAAAATCAATTTGTAAAATACAAGGTAGGGTTGTATGCATCTGGGGCTTGCCTTCGTTGACGGAAAAGTCTGGGTCCGGAGTCGTTCCACCAATATCAACACCAACCTCCACAGACGGATCAACCTCCTCAACTACTTGATTAACTACCACGTGCTCACCTTCGTTCACTACACGTAGTAACAATGCCATGATTAATATGATGCGGATACAAAATATGATGCTCGATGATGGATGCAAAACTTTACAACTAGGATACAACTTTCCTTCGCGGTACAGTTACAAGTTAAACTAACTAAATCATTTTCGCAACACTCACAACAATTGCCAAGGATCATTACCAACTAATGACCCAAGGACATCACTCAATCAAAAACTCAAACAAAACCTAAATCACTAAAGGTTACTATTTGCTTTTATGAATTAATTAATTAATTAATAATTATGAAATAAATCAACTTGTTCCAATTGACCTTAAAATTTTTGTATATGTTCATCACATGATAACTAAGTGACAAAACAATTTTCATAATTTTTGGATAAATAAATAAGCCTAGAAACATACTGGAAACTCATTTATTAATTAATTGAGCAATTTTTATCACATTCAAAAAGTACTGAAAATCAACATTTCATATTTTTCCTAAATAATACACATCACAGAGAAGTCACACAAAAATTTTCATAATTTTTGGAGCTCTAAATAAATCTACACAAAAATAACAAAAACAGACACTATTCACTTATTTCAGAAAAATTGAAAATCCATTTTGAACGCTGAGTCACTGACAACCGGGTCCCACTTGTCATCTTCTACCTCCGACGTTGACCACGGCAGCGACAGCTCTGACTGGCGTAAACTCGCCGACGGCGAGTTCACCGGCGATGGCCATTGTACCAACATGCTCCCCACGACTAGGCACACCTACTGACCTACTTAGCTGCACCGATTACGACTCAATTCAAGCTCAACGTCGGCCATGGCGGACATGGCGCCTCGGCGGTACTACGCCGGCGACTACAGACCGGTAGCGGTTAAACAAAGGACACAGGAAGCATCAAGAGCTTACCCTGAACACAACTGAGCAGATAACAAGGCCGGAGAAACAGCGGTGAAGCGGGACGGCGTCCACGGAGATCACGGCGGAACAAAGTTCGTCGGAGATGGTGTACCGGCGACTGCAGTGGACAAAACGGCCAAGAAACAATGAAATGAGCACTACAGCATCGAGACGAAGCCAAAGGTACACCAATCAAGGGCAACGGCTCACCGACGGGCTCTGGCCACGAAGAAACAGAATCTCGGGTGAGTTCGCCGACCGCGAGGAAGAAGGCAATGAAACTCGAGTTTCCGGTGAAGACAAACGGAATTGGTGGGTCGGCCGGACGCGCAAGGAGTAGGCAGAGCTGGAGCTAGCTTATCAGCGACGGTGGAGCACAACAACGACGGCACGGGCTCACCGGAGATGAAGCAGTGGCGACGGAAAAACAGAGCAAAGGGACGGGGTCAAACGGCGACGGTTCAGGCTATAAAGGATGGCCAGGAAGCTCAAGGAAGCTGTGCCGTGTCCTTCACCGCGCCAGCGCGATGCCAAAACGGCCACGACCACGCTTGGAACGCCGAAGAAGGAAACGCCGGCAATGTAGCTTCGGCGGTGGACACTGTTCACTCAATTTACAGAAATGCCATTCGCCCAAAATTCACAAATTACTCTCAAATTTTCATAACAACTCAAAAATCTCCAAAAACAAAAGTTGTTCAAAATCAAAAGTTCTACCACTTTGCTTTTGAAACCATACCCAAATTCGGCCTACATTTTGAAATGAACTTTTGAATTTAGAACGGGGATATTTAAGGAATTTCGCCTTTTTAAATAACTTCAATTTTTTCTAAACAACTTGAAAAACTCCAAAAATAAACTTTGTACAACTCGACAAGCTCTACAACTTTGCTTTAAGACTCAACCCCAAAATATGCTTCGATTTTGAAATGGATTTTCAGGGTAGAATTTAAATATTGAAATTAGGGTTTTCGGAATTTCCAAAACAATACAAGTATTTCAAACTTGATTCAAACAATACAACTCATACATACAACATAAAGTAAACTTGTTTTAGTAAATGCATATCCAAGTTTTCAATATGTCCAGATGCTTTGCAATGCATATGATGTCATGGCAAGTTTTAGTATTTAAAACACCCGGGGTGTTACAGACATATCTCGTAAGAGCCTCCCATCGCTCGTACCACCAAGGTAATGTTACCAACCTCGCCTTCATTTCGATTAAAATTACGCATGCAAAACACTACATCCCAACGCTTCGTGTCGCGTCACAAAACGGCAGTCGCCTCATTCAATATGAGCCGCAACAGACTGAGGTTCGAAGGCCGGCCCGCAAATGGCTCGAGGCTGCCTCGTGTCAAACAAAGCCAGGGAGAAAACAACTGAGACGAGCCCCAGCGGCCTTGCCCAACCCTGTTCAGAAGCGGACTGGGACATCTCGACCTTTTCTTGTTCGATTCTAACCCCGAGCCAAACCCACAGAATCTCCACCGAGGAGAGGCCAGCGGGCCACCCGAGCCTATCGGACAGCTTGGGCATCTGCCGAGAGGCGGGTTAAGAAGTAGTGGAATGCCACCAGAAGGCTCTGCCGACCCCATCAGCAAATGATGGACCCAAATTCCACACGAACGTACCCGTTAGCGAGCTCATTGAGCGCAACACTCGAGCCATTGAGGCAAGTGTTGTCTATTCGGCCCCTCCGATTGCGAAAGTCGAGGACGGGGTAACACGCAAACTATGGCCAACCCCTATCAAACCCTAACAAGGCTCGGGGGCTCGAGTCGCTCGATACAGGGACAGAGGTTCGAAGGCCCCCCTTGCTAAGCCCATAGAGTCCCCATTTAGGGAATTATGTTGGAAGATAGGGCGGGGAATAGTGGAACGCCATCTGAGGACTTTGCTGACCCTGTCACAAAACCACAGAATGGGATTCCGTCTGAACATCCCCGTTAGCAAGCTCATCGGGCACACCGTCCCTCCGGTCTCCAGTAACACCCGATCCCAGCAACTACAAGGGATCGGATCTGACTCGGGGGCTGGTAAAGGTACGGCTACCTCCCTTCCTTTTTTCGAAACAATCATTACATCAGACTCCCTCCTCGCATCAAGACTGGCGGCCAAGTTCGGGGGAACAGATTGGTAAGACCACAAAAAACCAAATGCCCAGACGGCTACGGTATGTCTTGCTCAAATAGCACAATCCAATTTTTTCCCTAAAAACACCACCAGCCCTGCGGCCTTAGACAAAGGGAAGGGTTGGATCGAATAAACACTCTTTGTGATTGCAAAAAGGGAAGAAGGTGAAATCAAACAAAACAAAATTATGAAGCAAAAACCACGAAACTGCTTCTAGACACGAAAGTACCGACACTTGTTCACATATTACATATAAGTGTTCTTCAAATTTATTCGACTAACTACTTCCGCGAAGGAAGAACCATTTCTTTCAGACTATCCACCAGGTTTTTCGCAAGAGGAGCCACCGCCTTCTCAATCACGTCCAGCTCATCATCCTCATAAGTAGGCGAGAAACCTTCGCTCATCACCTCCAGGTTGATCTCCTTCTCCTAATGAGACTGGGCAATGGTGAAGGCCTGGGTGATCCTGGCATGAAAAGCACTCTCCTCAAGCTGGCCCACCCGAGCCGTGATACCAGCGGCACGGGCTGCAAGGGAGTTGGTCCCCTCCTCTTGCACCACCTGCAGGTTGTCGCAGACCACCAGAACAGCGGAGGACAGGCGATCATACTCATCACCTTCGGCTTGGAGAAGCCCCCGCGCCTCGGCAAGATCGGCACGTAGCCCGACAGAAGCTTCCTCGACCTCCAGCCTTCGGGCCACCATGGCTCCAAGATCCGTCTGGAGGGACTCAACCTCCTGACGTGCTTCGCCGCGCTCTCGGATGGCCCGGTCGCGCTCCTCGCAGGCCATGTTGCACTCCGAGTGAAGTCTTTCTTCGGCCCGGCGTACCTCGTCCCGCTCCCTGCGTAGCCGATCGATCAGCGCGGCATCCTGGCCCACCCTCTGCTGAAGGTCCGAGGACCTATTCTCAGCCTCCCGCCTGAGATCCCGCTCCGTCTCTAGCTCGTTTAGGACCTTAGCGGCCCGCTTACTGACCTCGACATCCTTCTGGACTAGCTCATCCCGCTCCTTTTTGATCTTGGTGGCCTCCTCCTCGTCCAGCTTCACCCTCGCTGATAAGTCCTCAAACATCCCATGGGCCTCCTCCGCGTCCCGACGCGCCTGGGCCTCCCGCTGCTGGGTGGCAGCAAGCTACGCGCCCACATCTCCTCGCAGCCGAGCCTCCTCGGCGAGGCGATCCCATTCCGCCTTCTGCTCGTAGAGGAACTGGGATTTGCTCTGACTGCGAGCAACAAGGATCTGAAAAGAAGACTGGTATCAAAAATACGAAAACACAAAAGTACTTGAAGAAAGAGGAAAACGAGGAAGAACGAGCAGATACCTGGCTAGTAGGAACGACAATTTCACGCAGGGCCCCTCTGACCTGGTCCAGGGCATTCATCATGGTCGAAAGCCCGACGTCGAGACTCTCCCGCTCCATGCTCTCGGCATGGTCGTTGAGCTTGAAAAGGGTCGACGTTGGGTCCTGAGCGGCCATCCACTAGAGCGGCGGCTCGCCCCACGTGGGGGAGCGGCTGCCTCCCAACAAAGGGATCGGGGACGACTCCCTCCTATCCCTCCACGCCACCACCACGACGCCTGAAGACCCTCCGACCAGGTCCTCCTCCATCTGGGCCGCCTCGAGCGCCACGGGCGGATCCACCAGCGGGACTGATTCTGTCACCCCCTCGGACGCCACCAAGGCGACACCCAGCCCCATCGGGCTTGTCATGACCGCGGTCATCTCCACCTAGGCCCCTGATGGCATGGACTGCACCGCACCCTCGGATACCACCGTGGCTACGTCCGGCTGCTCCCGGCTCGGCGCAGTCATGGCCACCCCCACCGGGGCCCCTGGTGGCATGGACTGCACTGCGCCCTCGAGCACCACCATGGCTGCGCCCGACTGATCCTGGCTTGGCGCGGTCACGACCACCTCCACCGGCGATACAGGACCCTCGGCCGGTGGTGCCGCACCCACCACGGAAGATCCCGCCTGCTCGGCGACCACCAAAGGCGCGGGTGCCGCCACGGCCGCCGTCGAGTCGGCCAACACAGCCGCAGCATCGTCACCACTCCTGCCTGAAACAGGAGCAACGTCGGGCGACGCCGCCCATCCCGCCTGACGGGCAAGGCTCTTCTTGGGCGCTGGCCCTAGAGGGTGGCCCGTTCGCAAGAGTCTACACAAAGGAAAAAGGCATAAAGTCAAAATAGAAAAACGAAATGGAAGAAAACAGGGGAGTCAATGGCTTACCCTGATGCCTTCGGCAGGTAGGAGCGCTTTCGGGACACACCCCCAGACCCCTGCCCGATCTCATCGGGACGGGACCGCTTCGAACCTGCCCCCTGCTCCTAGGCAGGCGAGCTCATCTCCCTCATCTCTGAGGGCGCAGCCGTAGAGCCATCCCTCTCGGTCAACACCTCGGGCTGGGTGGCAGATCCACCCACCTCCATCCTCTCATGGGGCGCGGCAACAGGACCACCCCCTCCATCAGCACCTCGGGGACCTCCTCGGATCTAGCCACCCACCGATCCTCTACCGGCACCTCGCGTGAAGCGGTGGACTCTTCGGCTCCAACCTCCGCCGACCTTGTGGACTCGCTTCCCTCCGTGCGGGACAAGGGGGGTTCCTGCACGGATAGAGGGGCACTGGTCAGTGTGCCCTCGTCCTCTAGGATGCCCCAATCCACACCAGCAGCAACCTCATCGTCATCATCGTCATCACTGCTTACATCCTCTCCTCGATCCCATGCTTCCTACTTCCGCTGCTTCTCCTCTTTCTTCTGCTCCCTTGCTTTCTTTTCCCACTCGGCCGCGATGCGATTCACCGCCGCCATGACCCGATCCTTCGGCAGCGGGACCAGGCAGTCCTTGAAGGTTAGCCTCCTCGGCTGGTCCTGCCATCACAAGGTTGGTATTAAAGGGTCAAAAATTCAAGTGAAAAGAAGAGCACGGGGAAGGAAAGCTTACAAATTCAAAAAACCCGGGTTCCGGTCGCATTGGGGTATGCCCTGGCACCAGATACACATGTTCAAGGGTGGAGCCGGCGGTGTCCTTCAAAGGCTCCATCGCCTCCTTGATACGCTGCGCCACTTCAGAAGGAGCAAGCGCCTCATCAACGAACACCGTTCCTTCGAACGACTCTCCAGGAACCATCCGGTACAAGGGAATCGCACGCACCATTAGCGGCGTCACCCTCCTCGCATGGTAGGCACCAATTATCCCTGACCCCTTCACGCTCCAGACCTTCAGAGCATGAATGGCGGCGAGAAGGTCGGCAAGGTGTTTCTTCCCCGGAGTCAGACAGCCCCACTGCCATGACTCTGGGGCCTCGTCGATGAGACGCCCAGAGTACTTCGGCAAGGTGGCACTCAGGTCATCCTTGATGTAAAACCACTACGAATGCCACCCCTTATTGGAGGTTGACAGACGCATCAGCGGGTAGTCCCTCGACCGGATGGGGCGCAGATCAATGCTGGCACATCCCATCGGCACGTTCACATCCTTCCCCCTAATCTTCCTCTTCGACAAACTGACGGTGAAGAAGTGCCACCACAAATAGAAGTGGGGATCGATCCCCAAGAAACCCTCACACGGGGCAACAAATGCTGCCATATGTTGGACACCGTTGGGGGTAAGATGCTGTAACTCCACCTGGTAATAATCCAACAACCCCAAAGAAATCTATGCACGGGTACGGTGAATCCCCGCTCAAGAAAGATGGCAAAAGACACGACGTACCCTTCGGGCGGCGCCAGCTCACTCTCATCACCGGGCAGCAGCCACTCCCCGATGGCGGACAACGGGCGGAGTAGGCCACGGCGGACGAGGCCCTCCAAACGCCGAGAAGTAATGCCGGATCTGCCCCACAGCTCCATCGAAACATCGGGAGGAAGGTGGGTGCGAGCTCAACAGGGGCGGCGGCGCGGACACGAGATCAACGGCGGCGGTGAACGCGGATACAAACCTAACGGCAGCAGCAGTCTTGGCATGGGAAGCTAGGGCGATTGGCGGCAAAAGCTGCGGATGCGAAGGCGAGGAGGCGAAGTACGGAACCCTGGGGGCGAACCCTGTGGTTTTATAGTGGCGACGGATGCGAGAAGAGCAACCGTCCGCCTCGATCCCTGGGTCTGCCACGCGCACCACCGTGTCATGTCACGGGACACACGCTCGCGATCCCTATCCGCTCCCACCAAGATCACGCTAAACGGTTCACCTCCCCGGGCGACCGGACTCTTCTCCAACAGAGGGAACGTGGGCCAGAAAAAATTCATCTCTGATCCATCTAGGCCTAGAAAGACCGGGGTCGGCCCAACCATCTCAATGGACGTCTCAAACGAGGGACGGACCCACAAGAGACCAGGACTCCGGTACACGAGCGCCAACAGGACTTCGACTTTTTCGGTCAAAACCCTAGCCAGGCTAAACTCGGGCAACATCCCCGCGAACGGGACACCAGGGTTCCCTTGGAAACTATCCCGTGAAGGGTCCAAAAACACCCCCCGGGTGATTCCACCCGAATCACCCGGGGGCTCGGGGGCTACACCCATCGGGTGCGCTCCCGCGCACCCTCTGGCAAATCAGAACATGTTCTGGCGAGCCAGAACACCCCCGGGCGATTCCACCCGAATCACCCGGGGGCTCGGGGGCTACACCCATCGAGTGCGCTCGCGCGCACCCTCTGTCAAATCAGAACACCTTCTGGTGAGCCGAAACACCCCCCTGGGCGATTCCACCCGAATCACCCGGGGGCTCAGGGGCTACTGTCGGGGACCTAATACTAGGGTACCCAATGAGGGAGAATTGATAAACATCGTTGACACTTCCAATCGGACAGGAGCGCAACGACGCCTCTCGCCCAAGACCAGGGAGATCGATTCCACCTTGCCCGACCCTCAAGGGCCAGGCTCCGCCTCACCCGATCCCCGGGGGCCAGACTCTGCCTCGCCCGACCCCCGAGGGCCAGACTCCGCCTCGCCCGACGCCCGGGGGCTAGACTCCGCCTCGCCCGATCCCCAGGGGCCAGACTCCACCTCGCCTGACCCCCGAGGACCAGACTCTGCCCCGCCCGACGTCTAGGAGCTAGCTCTGCCCCGCCCGATGTTCGAGGGCGGGCTTCGCCCCGTCCAATGACCAAGGGCTGGCCTCGCTTGTCTGGCTGACAAGGGCTGACCATCGCCTCACATGACGCCCTCACCCTGCCCCTCCATGATGATAGGAACAGGGTAAGACGTGACGTTATAGTCAAACCGCGGCAGCAGGGACCATGCCCTGTGCCACTAACAAGTACCATCGAGGTACGACGGGACGGGCACTTTAGGCCCTGCCAGACCTGACAGAGCCTAAACAATGTTGTAGCCTGACACAAACGCCGCTATGAGACTCATGTTCCTGTAGTGATAGGCGTACGGGCCCCGCACCGTTCGCACCCCCCCCTACAGTGTCACAGGCCAACACCCCTGTCCGACACGCCACTTGCAGGGATGGGATGGGACGTGACCACTTGCAGGGCATGACGTCGTCAACGCACGCATACCCGGCGAACGCGCCCCCTCTAACATCGTCCGGCTGTGTCAGGGGGAGGGCTGGCCCAGAGGAAGAAGAAGACCCGGCGCTTTCAGAGGACCTTCTTGGTCTCTGGTTTTTTATCCTTCCTCTGCCATGTAAGCCTCGCTCCCCTTGGTCTATAAAAGGAGGGGCAGGGCACCCCGCTAAAGGGGAGAGATCGACTTTCAATGAACAACCCACATACAGAAGAGCTCATAGAGCACTTAGTTCCACACACACTGCCAAGTCGCCGCCAGGCCCTTGGCATCCTTTCGACCCCTCCATCAGAGACCCAGGACCCGTTCCTCTCTCGACCATTTATACCCCCTACTACGAACCGCTTTCAGTGCTAATAACACGAGCAGCAACAAACTGGACGTAGGGACATTCAGCCCGAACCAGTATAAACCTTGTGTCCTTTAGCGCACCATCATGTCTCACGGGGATGGTCCTCCTCCTATCTTTGAGGGAGATGATTTTTCCTTATTGGAAAATCCGCATGGAGGTGTATTTAGAAGCTCTAGATGTTGGAATACTTAGAGCCGCCTTACAAGGATTCCCAAAACCTCGGGATCCCACGCACCTTCAAGGTGATGAAGTGAACTACGAAAAATGAAATACAAATGCTAAAAACACCATCTTTAGAGGCCTTTTCAAAGACGTGTTTAACCGGATGAGGAACCACAAAGACGACCATGCACTATGGTCGGATATTTGTGCGCTCCATGGGAGAAATTAGAGCGAGCGTGAGGAACGCTGTCATCTCGTAATGAAAAAGCTTAATTCTTTTGAGATGCTTTCTAAAGAGAGTGCTAATGAAATGAACTCACGCTTGAATGTTCTTATAGAGGAAGTCAATGGGATTGGACTAACTCAAATGGGCAACCATCTGATGTTGGGACCGCTCGGGGCTAACGAATGGGAATGGGGGGACGAGGAGGAGGCGGTGGCGGCGAAGAAACCGAGCGGGAAGACGGAAGAGGAGAAGGTAGCGGAGGCGGCGGAGATCGGCTACAAGGTGTTGGGACCGCTCGGGGCTGACGAGAAACCCTTCAAGCCCTACGAGCCCGTCTTTGTTGTCGTACATATCTGCTCCATTTGTCACCAGTCTTTCGATTTTTGAGGCTGGGGTTTGGATCTTGTGCGTGATTGCGTGTGATTATTTCTGCCTGCAGATCGGCTCGCATCAATTCAAGGTGAGCAATGGCGACTCCATCTTCACGGAGAGGTTGAATTTCTGTGATGTGAATGACAAGGTAAGAACTGCGCTCATAGTGCGACCTGACTTTTGTGTGATTTGGGCATTTGACTGTAATTAGTTAATGAGGCTGTGACTTGTGTGATTAATAGTTGTGATGTTTGAGGTTGCGTAGTGTGGAAGCTTTATGTTCTTTCCTGTTTCATGTATTATCTTCATATATAGTTAAATTGCAATAGATAATGTTGCTATACTTGATCGTGTGATGGTATTTAGAATTTCCTGAACTTGTAATGGAACCCCAGTGGCCAGTGATATAACTCTTTTTATCTACTAGGGCTTGGACCAGTAATTCTGCTCAAATTTATGTTGAAACTGAGCCTTGGACCATAGGTTCTAGTTATTTAATCTAGGAGAATGTATTTTTAGTCTCATTTTCTTCTGGATTCCTAGATCAAGATTGTAGCATCTTGAGTTGTGATTAGTGGATTGAGAAGGATTATTGTTCAGGCCTTATTGTTTTAGTTGGATATATGTAGTATGTCGGTATGTGTTTTTCATGATATTTTCTTTAGTTTATTAAAAACTACAAGTTAAGAAGCGCAATGTACTATGTACCTTCATGAATTCCTTTTATGATGCTACCAACTAGCATAGGTCTCTTTGTGGCATCCTGTGTATTTTATTATATTCATGATTTGCTGATGGTGCTGTTGTCTGATTGACTTTACTGTAGTTGGTCTTAAACCGAGTTCTCATGCTTGGTTCGCAAACTCAAACAGTTATTGGGAGGCCAATACTACCTGATGCTGCTGTTCATGCTGTTGTAGAAGAACACGTAAGATGAACAGTTGAACCACTAATTTCTTGACCTCTGTTTTTTTGTTGCTAGAACATTTTTCACTATTGAAATTTATGAAATGATTACTAAACTCAGTTTTATCAAAACAAGTCAATAAGTGTATCCACTCGATTAGTGGAATTTTGGAATGCAAAATTTCAGGCACTTTCTGTGTATCTGTGTATCAAAACAATTCAGGCCCTTTCTGTGTATATGTGCCAATTTCAGATTTATTTGAGTGTATTTATTTTAGAAATTTGTTGGTTGGTATGCATGCCTATCTACTTACTCAGTAGTGACAATTTAAACCTACTGAGTACTGATTTTGATGCATTTGAAGTGGCCTAGCTGATAGGACTATAGGAGTAGTCACATTGACAGCGCTGGAGAAGCCTTATATCCTTATTTCAGTTGTGATAATCATCTGCATTTTGTACACATTTTCTAGTGTACTGTTATGTTTGTATTACTTGATGATTATATTTTGTAACATGTAAATCGTGCATCTCATTCTTTATTTAATCAAGTCTTGTCCTGAAGGCATGTTCAAGTATAGAGTGGTAAAATGTTGTTGTGTATTTACTCAACAGAAATTTACAATTTACTAGATATTTGCTGAGGACTACCTATCTGATCGGTTGATGACCATGTTGGGTTGCATCATTCTTATGCTTATAAACATCAGATGAGCTTGAGTTATAGTAATCCCCTGTTCCCAAATAAATCAATTTCTAGAATCCGTGCAAGTCAAACTATCTTAAGTTTGACTAATTTTATCTGAATGAGTAACAACATATATGACATAAAATGAGTGAAAGGATCAAGATGCCCAAGAGGGAGGTGCATTAGACTAATTCTAAATTTCCTTTCAATAATTAAATCCTATTGATAGCTCAATTAACCCCTTGTGCCTATAAAGTGTTTGTAATGTTCTATTGCACAAATAAACTTGCAACCTAAGTTCCAATCCCACTCTAGCATTGCAATTCTAGAATGTAAATAACAAGAATTGAATTGCTCAAAGTAATGCTTAAAGTAAATGCTCAAAGTAAAGAGAGGAGAGGAAACGCGGTGATGTTTTGCCGAGGTATCGGAGAGTCGCCACTCCCCACTAGTCCTCGTTGGAGCACCCGCGCAAGGGTGTAGCTCCCCCTTGATCCGCGCAAGGATCAAGTGCTCTCTACGGGTTGATTCTTCGACACTCCGTCGCGGTGAATCACCCACAACCGCTCACAATCTTGAGTCGGGTCACCCACAAGCTCTCCGGATGATCACCGAACTCCCAATCACCACCAAGCCGTCTAGGTGGTGGCGATCACCAAGAGTAACAAGCAAGAACTCTCACTTGACCATGAAGCCTAATGAGAAGATAGATGCACACTTTGCTACACTTGATTCACTAATGAGGTTTCACTCTTGGATTCTCAAATCACAAACACCTCACTATGACCTTGCTCTTCTTGGCACTCACAAGTGTGTTTCTCACTGTTGAATGAGCAAAAGTACCCCCTCACACGAAGGGGTGAAGTATTTATAACAGCGGCTGAAAAACGAACCGTTATGTGCCTCTCGGGGTGACCGGACGCCCGGTCAGTTCAACTCGCAAACCAGTGATAATGTGTTGACCAGACGCTGTCAGGTGGTCACCACTGACCGGACACGTCCGGTCGCATTAAACCCTCTTGGAACCTTATCTGTACTCGACCGAACGATGAACCTCCAGGGTCCGGTCCAAGACTGACCGGACGCGTCTGGTGTCGCAGATTCCCTTCTCTGGAACCTTATTGAGTCGAGCGGACGCTGCCTCTCGAAGCAGCGGTCACTTGACCACTCCTCCAGCGTCGGTCGCACCGAACACAATCTCTTGATCAAATGAACTGACCGGACCTGCGGCCAGCGTCCGGTCCGCACCGAGCCAGTCGTCCGGTCAGTATTTGACCCTCCATTCACCTTCAACTCTCGATCATGTGTGAATGAAGTTTGCTCCATTGGATCTTAGGCATATGTAGGAGCTACCTAGAGCTAGTTTAAACAAGTGTGCACCACACCTAACTCACTAGACTCATCTAGGTCAAGCTACCTGTCCATACCCCCCTTAATAGTACGGCCAAAGGAAAAACAAAGTCCTAAACTACTCTAAGTGTCACTCCAACTCCAATCGACACTTAGAACTAGTCATCCTTAACCTTGTCATCCATCCTTTGAAAACCGAAACAATTTCCATCGTAGGGGCATGACCACCTCAATTACCCAATCGATCTCCATTACCATGACCTAACTTAATTGCCTCTGCAAAACACACGTTAGTCATAGTAATCTTGTATTGTCATTAATCACCGAAACCCAACAAAGGGGCCTAAATGCTTTCAATCTCCCCCTTTTTGGTGATTGATGACAATACCACCTCGAGTATGTGAAAGAGTGAGGTTTTTGACGGGCTTGGTTCATATAAGCTTTTGTCAATAAGAACAAAAGAGTGAGGCAAGCTTATATAACCCAAGCCAACACGATGTACTCAAAAGATATGAAATAAGCATGAGTACAAGTAACAAAGCTCATTTGCATCGGAGTATAAATGCGGAAGCAAAGGCAAATGAGCATAGCACAAGTGATATGACATATAAATAATGTAAAGTAGAGAGCACACATGTCATATATCACAATTACATAGATATCACTATCACATAGATATAATATTATGCATGAAAGTAACGCACGAATGCATAAAAGTAATAGTGTATCACACAAATGAAACTCCAAATGTATAAAATAAGCTAATAATAGATAACTAGCTCCCCCTAAAAGTCGCTCCCCCTGAGTCTACATACTCGAACCCTCTCCCCCTTTGGCGTCAAACACCAAAAACTAAGGATCGGTCGACGGGGCTGCAGCGGACGAGCCGGGCGCTGAAGTACGTGGAGCAAGATGAAACTGGGCACCATCATCATCTGACCCTGAGCTCTGTACTGACTGACCCTCTGTGGCTGGAAGTGTCTCTGAAGCAGTCTGGGTCTGAGCTGGGGTAGGTGCGGCCTGTGATGCTGCTGGTACGTCTGTCGTAGGATCTGAAGAGGCGACAGACGAAGGGAGCCTCTAAGTAGTCACGGCGACTGGAGCTGCTGTAGAAGGACCTGGGGCATGCATATGTGGCGGTGTAGGCATCCCTGTCAACTCGTTGAAAGATGCTCCAAGACTCCTAGAGACTGACATGTCAGGCACAAATAGCGAGGATGACTGATCCGGTGTGAAGCCCGTCTAAAGTGGTGTGAACTGCGGGGCTACCACTGGCGAGGATAACCACTGGGACACCTGGACTGGAGGTGAAGCAAACTGAGTTGGAGGCTATCCCTGACTCTGAAGCCCACTAGGCTGTACTACTGGAGTCGTCGTAGTGGTGGCAGGCTGAGCAATTTGGGGCGAAGGCTGTGGCTATGGGGCCCCAAGAGCTGTCACAACATGCTGCATGAATCCCATAAGCTGCTGCTGCATGAGTAACTGCTGCTGATGCATCTGCTACTGTTGCTACTAGAGGACCTGCTGCTGGCGCTGGAACTCGTCCTGACGAGCCTAAAACTATGTAAAGTTGGCAGCGGTCTCCTGAGCCTGTCTAGCCTGATCCTGCTGCATCCGCTCAAGAATAGCAATGAGAGTGGGGTCCGTCTGCGGTGCAGGTGGAGCTGAGCTGGAACTACCGGCCTCTGCATCGTGTCTGCGTGGAGGCATCTGAGGAATAGCAGGTAGTCATCATCTGAACTGTCACTAGACTCAGTCACCTCCTGCTGTGCCTCAAGCTGCTCCTCCTCAGTAGCGGCTATGCCTCTGATGATCTCGTCCTGCTGAGCTGCTATCTCTGGAACATCTAGACGACGGCTAGGCTGAGTGGGTGCCTGTGGTGTGCTATGCCTGATCCTCCGTGCCATGTTATAAGCTGGAAACTCTGTGGTGGCACCTTTGTACTCGGCAACCATCTCTGGGGTCCTAACCTACACAGCCTTAAGCATCAGGAAAGTGATCCAATGTGCATACGGAAGTTGCCTACGACCCTTGAAGCCCTTAGCTATAGTATCCTCCATCTCTGATAGAAGGAGGTCCCAAATGTCGAACACGGTCTGCTGCATCAGGGCATTGAGGAGTCATAGCTGTAGGCGAGTCAGACCCTCTCTATATCCCAACCTGGGAAGTAGTGTCCTCCTGATGATAGCCTCCAGCACATGAGTTGTAGGAGTAAGGTCACTGGGGTTCCTCCTCGACCCCTCACCAAAGGGCTCCTTGAAACAATGGCGCACAAGGTCTGTAGGGGGCACCAAACCACTGTGTGGGCGCCTGGGAGGCTCCTGCTGTCCATAACATACCTCATGCAATCTAACATGCTGCTCCTGTAGCCTTAGTATCTCCCTGGCCCTAAAACTCATCACCCTGTAGTCTCTGTCGTTGAATGCAAAGTGTATATAGTTATGATGCGGGTCAACGTAGAGCGAAGCATAAAACTGCCGGACCCAAGATGGTACATACAGTCCAGTTCGGCCAATCAGGTCTGTCAGCCCCGGCAAATATGACAAGTAAGGATGGATATGCTCTCCAGCTGCTGCCACAATAGACTCTATACTGCAGACTCTCTAAGATCTGAACACTGACCCACTGTTGAGATAAGCATTGTAGAAATCCTCCTGTAGTGGCGTGTAGAAACCCTCAGCTGCTCTCTCATCCCTCCTCAGAGGGAACCAAACCTCAAACTCTACAAATCGCAACTGCCAAACCTGCCTGGCCATGGCGGCCCTCAAGTTAAGATGTACCACTAGAGGCGGACCCTGTGGTCTAGGCGGTGGGCGTGAACCCCTGCGTTGAGTAGCTGGCCTCGGTGGAACTGTAGCACTGGTACGACTAGAGCGGCATAGCTAGGGTGCCGAATCGGTCTCCTCAGCCTGCTGGCCCTCCCGAGTCTCCTGAGCTGGCTGAGGCTCTGCTGGTGGGGGCTGCTGCTGTGGATCCTGCTGGGACTCCCCCTGAAGTCGAGGCTCCTCAATAGCCAGTCGATGTCCTACCATCATGACAGTCCTAGGTGGACCACCATGACGATGCTCAGCCTCCTCAACTGCTGCCCTCTATGCTGGTGTGAGCTGTGGATCTACAATGACAACACCACTGCACGTGCCGCCTCTATCGGCACGCTCTGCTGCCTCAGCGACTGCTGCTGCTCTCGCTGACTCTGCGTCGGGTTACTTGCGCTTCTTAGATGTAACCTGCTTCGTCGCCTTGCCTTTGGTTCCTGCTGGCAAGCGAGGTGGAGGCCTCCGATCATCATCTCCTGGACCACCCCCAACATTCTTCATGCGAGCCATCTGATCTGACAAGAGGATGAACTGCCATTGTGAAGATCAACTGTCAAACTGACACTTCCGAGGCTTGGCCTCGATCCTTACTCGCGAGCTTGGCTCCGAGTTAACTGACAACTGCCACAAGAACCTTAGCGGCACCGACTCGCTGACGAACCGTCATTCGAGAAAAGAAGAGACGTCTCGCAGGGGAACCTCGGAACCGGCTTGGGTTAGGGTTTGCGAACCACTTCGATGAATCGGCGGCCCAACGAGGAGGCAGGGCTAGGGCACGGGATGGCGCTCGGTGCTCGGGAGCCGACGGCGGCGCACGCGGGCGACAGAAGACGGCATGGTGAGGTGCTTGGCGCGGGCTCGACTGCGGCGGCGTGGTTGCGGAGGCGCGCGGTTGCGGGAGGCGCGCGGCTGCGGTGGCGCGAGGTCGCGGGAGATGCAGAGGAGCTACGGCAGCGCTAGCTAGGGCTCGATCACGGCGGCGTACGGGGTTAGGTCAAGAAAAAAACTCGTGATGGCTGTGGTTAAATGAGGACCCCACGCGTAACAAAGAAGGAAACGGGGAAAGAGATCTGATTCCGCATGTTTTCTACTGATCGGACACTCCGGTGGTAGCGACCAGACGCTACCACCCAGCGTCCGGTCGATTCTAGAGAGGTCCAATTCCTCTGGAATCATGACCGGACGCGTCCGATGGTCCATGATCGGACGCAGGCAGGGTCCGATCCGCACAGCCTGTTTCTTCTTCAAACGACCGGACGCAGGATCCCTTCCTAATCGGATGCACAAACGCAGCGTCCGGTCACTCCTTCAGCAGCAGTTCACCTCCTGTGAACTGACCGGACGCTGGACTGCAGAGTCTGGTGCAGCATCCGATGGTCCTTTTCCAGCAAATCTTCAATGTTCCTCCGCGCTGCCTATTCCCAATCAAGTCCCAACATGAATAAGATCCAAATAAACACCAATTGGGACTGATGTGAGTGACCTCTCTCAAACCCTCATATTTTTCAAAATATTTTGCCTTAGGCTATAATTCTTTTTAAGAAAATAGGCAATAAGAGGGCAAATGGAACAAAACGACAAAAACAACATCCATGCATATGCAATACTTGTAAGTAAATCTAGTTGCTTGTCAAGTTTGATCCAAGGTTAAGCTTCTTCACACGCTTTTCGGCGGTTATCTTAACCATGTTAGACAAGCCTTATATGCATTACCAAGAATCAAACATGTTGTATATTATAATGAATGCAAGGGACAACACAAGCTCAATTTTTAGTGAAGTTGCTAAAGTCAAGCACATTAAGCTCATTCCGCAATCTACAAAATATAGCCGCATCTAGCGGTTTAGTGAAGATATCTGCTAATTGATCTTCGGTTCTTACACCTTCTAGTGATATATCATTTTTAGCAACATGATCTCTTAAAAAGTGATGGCGGATATCTATGTGCTTGGTGCGAGAGTGTTGAACCGGATTATTTGCAAGTTTTACCACACTTTCATTATCGCACAAAAGAGGTACTTTATCTAGAACTACACCATAGTCTAGCAAAGTTTGTTTCATATATAATATTTGTGCACAACAAGCACCCGCGGCAATGTATTCCGCTTCGGCGGTGGACAAGGCCACACTATTTTGTTTCTTAGAGGACCAAGACATAAGTGATCTACCAAGCAAATGGCACCCTCCGGATGTGCTTTTTCTATCAACTTTGCATCCAGCATAATCCGAATCGGAATAGCCAATAAGTTCAAATCTAGCTCCTTTGGGATACCAAAGGCCAATGCTTGGTGTGTGCTTAAGATACCTAAGGATTCTTTTTACGGCAATTAAATGAGTTTTCTTAGGATTAGCTTAAAATCTAGCACACATACACACACTAAACATGATGTTGGGCCTAGATGCGGTTAAATACAACAAGCTACCAATCATAGAACGGTAGAGAGTTTGATCAACTTTGTTACCTCCCTCATCTAGGTCGAGATGTCCATTAGTAGGCATTGGTGTCTTGATTGGCTTACATTCATCCATCTTGAATCTTTTGAGAAGATCTTTTGTATATTTCTCTTGAGAGATGAAGATCCCTTCTCTCAATTGCTTGACTTGAAAACCAAGAAAGAATGTAAGCTCACCAATCATGGACATCTCGTACTCCTTCGACATCAATTCACCAAATTCTCTGCAAGAAACTTCATTTGATGATCTAAAGATGATATCATCAACATATACTTGACAAATGAAAATATGTCCATCAAGCTTCTTGGTGAATAGTGTGGTGTCGACCTTCCCAATGGTGAAGCCCTTCTCTATGAGGAAGTCCCGAAGGCGCTCATACCACGCTCTTGGGGCTTGCTTAAGCCCATATAATGCCTTGGACAACCTATAAACATGATTAGGATATCTAGGGTCTTCAAACCCGGGAGGTTGATCAACATAGACTAGTTCATTAATAAAGTCATTTAAAAATGCATTTTTCACATCCATTTGATAAAGTTTCATTTCATGATGTGATGCATATGCAAGGAGGATACGAATGGCTTCTAGCCTTGCAATTGGTGCAAAGGTCTCTCCAAAATCCAAACCTTCAACTTGAGAGAACCCCTTTGCAACTAGTCTTGCCTTGTTCCTCACAACAACACCTTGATCATCTTGCTTGTTTCGGAACACCCACTTTGTTACAATGACTCTTGCACCTTTAGGTCGCTCTTCAAGAGTCCACACTTGATTTCGGGTGAAGTTATTCAACTCATCATGCATGGCATTGATCCAATCCGGATCTTGAAGAGCTTCTTCTACCTTAGTAGGTTCAAAGCAAGAGACAAAAGAGTGATGAGCAATAAATGAAGCAAGTTTTTGTGAACGTGTCATCACTCCCTTTGATGGACTCCCTATGATGAGATCTTGTGGATGATCTTGTAGTAGAGGTGTGTTTCTTCTATTGACCACTTGAGGAGGAGGTTGTGGAGCATCAATATCTTGTGCTTGTACCACCATTTGCTCATGGGATCTTGTGGAAGCATTTCAAAAGAGTTGAGCTTTTTCATGACAAGATGATAGCGTTCCTCACGCTCACTCTTTGTTCCCTCATGGAGTGCACAAACATCCAACCATAGTGCATGGGCGTCTTTGTGGTTCCTTACGCGGTTGAACACATCTTTGCAAAGGCCTCTAAAGGTGTTGCGAGCCTTTGCATTCCATTTTTCATAGTTCACTTCATCGCCTTGAAGTTGTGCGGGATTCCTAGGTTTTGGGAACCCATGTGAGGCGGCTCTAAGTATTCCAACGTCTAGAGCTTCTAGGTACGCCTCCATGCGAATTTTCCAATATGGAAAATCATCTCCCTCAAAGATAGGAGGAGGTCCATCCCCGTGAGACATCTTGCTCTAAGCGATTAAGCTTAAAAACGTGAGCACGAGGCTCCGATACCAATTGAAAGGATCAAGATGCCCAAGAGAGGGGGTGAATTGGGCTAATTCTAAATTTTCTTTCAATAATTAAATCCTATTGATAGCCCAATTAACCCCTTGTGCCTAGAAAGTGTTTGTAATGTTCTATCGCACAAATAGACTTGCAACCTAAGTTCCAATCCTACTCTAGCATGGCAATTCTAGGAATGTAAATGACAAGAATTGAATTGCTCAAAGTAATGCTTAAAGTAAATGCTCAAAGTAAAGAGAGGAGAGGAAACGCGGCGATGTTTTGCCGAGGTATCGGAGAGTCGCCACTCCCCACTAGTCCTCGTTGGAGCACCCGCGCAAGGGTGTAGCTCCCCCTTGATCTGCGCAAGGATCAAGTGCTCTCTATGGGTTGATTCTTCGACACTCCGTCGTGGTGAATCACCTACAACCGCTCACAATCTTGAGTCGGGTCACCCACAAGCTCTCCGGATGATCACCGAACTCCCAATCACCACCAAGCCATCTAGGTGATGGCGATCACCAAGAGTAACAAGCACGAACTCTCACTTGACCACGCGAAGCCTAATGAGAAGATGGATGCACACTTTGCTACACTTGATTCACTAATGAGGTTTCACTCTTGGATTCTCAAATCACAAACACCTCACTAGGACCTTGCTCTTCTTGGCACTCACAAGTGTGTTTCTCAGCTGTTGGAATGAGCAAAAGTACCCCCTCACACGAAGGGGTGAAGTATTTATAACAGTGGCTGAAAAACGAACCGTTATGTGCCTCTGCGGGGTGACCGGACGCTCCGGTCATTCTGACCGGACGCTCCGGTCAGTTCAACTCGCAAACCAGTGATAATGTGTTGACCAGACGTTGTCAGGGTCCGGTCACCACTGACCGGACACATCCGGTCACATTAAACCCTCACTAGAACCTTACTGTACTCGACCGGACGATGAACCCCTAGGGTCCGGTCAATACTGACCGGACGCGTCCGGTCACAGATTCCCTTCTCTGGAACCTTACTGGAGTCGACCGGACGCTGCCTCTCAGCGCTCGGTCACTTGACCACTCCAGCGTCCGGTCGCACCGAACGCAATCTCTTGATCAAATGAACTGATCGGACCCTGCGGCCAGCGTCCGGTCGCACCGGAGCCAGCGTCCGGTCAGTATTTGACCCTCCATTCACCTTCAACTCTCGATCATGTGTGAATGAAGTTTGCTCCATTGGATCTTAGGCATATGTAGGAGCTACCTAGAGCTAGTTTAAATAAGTGTGCACCACACCTAACTCACTAGACTCATCTAGGTTAAGCTACCCGTCCATACCCCCCTTAATAGTACGGCCAAAGGAAAAACAAAGTCCTAAACTACTCAAAGTGTCACTCCAACTCCAATTGACACTTAGAACTAGTCATCCTTAACCTTGTCGTCCATCCTTTGAAAACCGAAATGATTTCCATCGTAGGGGCATGACCACCTCGATTGCCCAATCGATCTCCATTACCATGACCTAACTTAATTGCCTCTGCAAAACACACGTTAGTCATAGTAATCTTGTATTGTCATTAATCACCAAAACCCAACAAAGGGGCCTAGATGCTTTCAATGAGGATATTATGAAAATATATTTTACGGTATATCTAATGATACTAATTTGATGTCATAAATCTTAACGGGTTTTTTCTAGAAATTCGGTCAAAGTTTTAATAATTGACTTAAGACAACTCTAGGAATCTATTTATTCAGGGACAAAGGGAGTACTAGTTATAGATTTTGCTGACACCATATGCTTATGTAAATCTATAAACCATGGTTTTCTATTTTTTTAATAATTGCCAAACGTGGAGGGGGTAGTCCTACAAGATAAGGGAACGTTTCTGATTATCCTTCTGTGCTTCATCCAATAGAGTCCTGAACAAATCCTTTGATAGCACCATATACCTAATGATGCTGACCGAAACTAGGGATGTGCTTTCTCTAGTTCTTCACTTAGCTAAGATGGCGTCTTACATTATCTATGTGATTGTCCAAGATGGAATTGACTCGATGACACAGGTCCTCGAGAAGAAAGCAGTACTGGCATCACTGACCGGCTTTGCTGTTTCTTCGTCTAACATTGTTCGGTGAGACATAGCCTTTGAAGCTACCAAAGAGTCGTTACCTAGCTGGAGATTAACCTTCCTACTAGTAACTAATTAGTTGTCTCCGAACATTTAAAAACTCCAAAACTTCTTTTTGACGGTAACAATTGTAGTTGATGTGCAAACAAACAGTCGCCATGGAAGTCAGCCGAGAAGGGATCACACCAAAGAAGGTCAGTTTTTGACCACATGATTATCTTGCACCTAAAGATCAAGAACTTGAACAGGAAGCTCATGAGTACCAGGTGACCTATTACAGCACATAATATCTCCATCCATTGTCACTCGACTGTTAACTTGTCCAATGTTACATGTTGTGTACCTTTCTGATCCAACGGGGATGACATAAGTTGCTCACTAGATGACCGATGTCATTATAGGGACAGTCAAGTAGAGTCACTTGTGTACCACCTCTTGCAGTCTGTTTATTTTTATGTCGGTGACCTATTCTTCAAAGGTTATCCTCTTGGCAACTTCAGAAGGAAGCTCTACTATTTTTGGTCTAATATAAGGATCTTCCGATTAGATATGGAAAGATAACCAAGGAAGAGCTCACGTGAAAATAACACATCGGTGTAGTTCTGCAATGGATCATGACTAGGAACCTCGATACCAGCGCGTGCCGAGCAGCACAACCTTGTGTCACGCGCCACAAGAGGCTCTCGGTTTCATCGCGGCACCATAGTTGCTACTCATAACACCATTACTGATCACACACCCAAAAAGAAATCTCAAGTTGCACAGATTAGGTCGTATGAACCAGCACTATGCAAAGGAGGGATAGCAAGCAAAGGTAGTCACAAGATTAGGAGTCAACAAGGAGGTGATCCGAAGATCAAAACACAGCGCAAGAGAACATAGCTTAATTGCCGAAGACAACTGAGCAGGGGACTCTTGCTTAATTTCCATATACGCCTTGTGTCCACCAAGGTGATTACCAGATAAAGATTAACATGAGATTTGGTCTTGTCGAGCAGCAACATGAGATTAAGACTGATAAACATTCAGAGACTTGAAAGAGTTGAAGATAAAACAAACGAGATTTGAGGGACAGAGCCAATGCACTGACTAGGGATTCAGTTGATAAAGCAACAACATGATCTGCGAGAAAAAGGTTCCAAAGCCAGGGTAGATAGCGATTAGCGTTGCACCAGATCATCTGAAGGAGAAGGAGCAATGAGATCCGACAAGGATTTTTGAGCAGGGTCCTCCCACACAGGAGTGAGACAATCAAGACACATGCAAGCATTCAAGAAAATTAAGCTTGGGCTTAAGATCAAGCAAAGGCATGGATATAGGTCTTCGTAGCGCAACGTTCAAGGGCTAATAACTATGTGTACAGGCTCAGGCCCCTAAGAGAGAACTTAATTGGAGACGACAACCATGAGATTATCAAAACTTGGACGCTGTTCCAGAATAGCGCTCTTCAACACTCGTATGCTTATCGAGGACAAAAGAGGTGGCAGCTATGGCACTACCAAGATAACGAGCATCCCCACATACATCATGGTCTTAAGCAAGCATTTCGAAACACTCAATCCAGTTAGCTTAAGCGACTATTACTAAGCACAAAGCTAGCACATAACAAGCAGTCACCTACAGCAACACCACTACACATATCATGCAAAATATGGTGGTAAGGTACTGTTATCTTTTATTTCCTTTTTACTAAGTAGGTGGATAACTCTTCAAAACAAATTTTACTTACATTTAGCAAATTAGTTTTCGGTCATGCACAACATGACCATATGGTTACAACCAGTTATCCATTAATAGAACAAGGATGAGAGAAGTATGTTTATGCACAAGCAACAATCATGATGCATGCTCGTCCTATTCGTCTTCACAAAATTGCCAGCCTAAGGCGGCAGTCACGTTCTATGTCAGTGGCATAACACGTACTCTCTCGATATATAGCTTGTCGTCAGCTACATTCAATCTACGTATTCGTGGTTAGCGTACCTGTAGAAGGATTTTATTTCAGCCCAACCCCACAACTATATATGCAAAAATGAAAGTCT
This sequence comes from Miscanthus lutarioriparius, assembly GCA_904845875.1. Taxonomy (NCBI): domain Eukaryota; kingdom Viridiplantae; phylum Streptophyta; class Magnoliopsida; order Poales; family Poaceae; genus Miscanthus; species Miscanthus lutarioriparius. The sequence goes on from CAJGYO010000687.1 coordinate 123,544, forward strand.
AGGCTCTAGGTTGTAAGCTAAATACTTCTCTATGTATATACCCTTATATATATACTTCCATATCAAACCTACCCGAAAGTAAATACGTCTATAAATACATATTGAATATGCATATATAGCCGTACTAAAGCTAACCTACAATTAAATACTTTCGTATATATATAAGATATATATACTTAAGTCTCAAAATTGCCTCTCCCCTTTGACCGCACGCTCACATCTTGTTGTCATGCCACTCACCAACTTACCTTCTTACCTGGGCGTAGAGGTACAGTGATCCATACATTACCATTCAAGCGAATGACATCCATACAATAGCACGCCGTATGGACGACGAAAGTAAAAACCCCCATGTTAGTACATAGATAACAACCTAATAGTCCTTAACTGGGCATAAAGGAGGATGTCGCTAACATAGTTTTGACAAATTTTTCTGTAGCTAAAGTTGTAGTCCAAATAGGCTTTTAAAACTAAAACTTTGTTTTTAAGACCATGTACATGACAGTATTATGCTTAATCTTGCTCTGATGCCAGCTGTGACGGAACCACCCAATTTATACAAGATCAAGTATGGCTATCCCCGCTAACACGTTGACACGCGTATACTTTCACTTATATAAACCCGGTAGTCCGCTGAGTGTCACGAAGGACCTCGGTAAATCCACATCACAACCAAGATCATGTGATTAAGCAAATACACATCACATACACAGAGTTGCGGTGAAAATAATATTACAAATGGGTTCACAAATAATAGTACAAGTTTGGGTTTCAAAACCGATTAGTGAAAACAATATAGCTTTCAAATGATTACATTAATATAAGTTTCAAATACATTGCTAGCATAAGTGACATCCTTTGATAAAAGCATATAGATGAGAAATAAATATAGAGTCACCGAGCCCACCGGTGGTTAGCCACCATCTTCTGCAAAAAAAATGATTTTTCAAAGATATATTAATCATATCAAATCATATTTTTTTGTGGAATTAAATGAAGATAATTTTTATATGAAAATTATAGATCTCGATGAGATCTACAACTTTCTAGTTTTGAGTTTTTTCATTTGAAGTCGTTAAGATGCTCAAAAAAATTAATGGTATATTTAGACTTAAGGATATTTTCGACTTTTCACATCTGCAGTTTGACGGCGTAAGAGCCCAAACTGACGGCAGTGGTATGGAGGACACAAAAAAATTAGAACAGTGATGCTGAAGATCGCTGAACTTTTCTAGGGACACACAAGGCATTACGATCTTTTTTAACAACACATCAAAATTCCCTCTTTCTTTTTTAGGGGAACACTCAGAGATACTCTACTGGCAACAGTATTGGAGATTGGACTAACAGAGTCAGTAGGGCACGGATCTTTTGAGGTGAGGGATGTCCTCCGGTCCGGTCCTGCCTTTCCGTGCACGGATCTTTCGCTCGCTGGCAGCGTGGCCTCCTCCCCGGCTGCCGTTTGGCATGCATGACAGTTCTCCACGCTGGCGATCAACTTGGCCTTCTCCGCCCGCCGCCTGTGCAATGTCCTCTCCACTATCTGAGGGCTCCACGAGCGGACGAGTTGGGTGCCGCAACACCGCGGCAAATCGTTGAAAATAGCGACAGAAGCTAATACCGAGAGAACCGGATGACGAGTCAGAACTCAGAGGAATGCTGCTTCTGCGTGCATCTCTGGGCCAATTGCCAACAAGAGGGAGCACCTACAAATATTTGGGCTCAAATATGTATAATCTAGCCCAGTAACGAGTATGCACATATTCCTTCCTTAGAAAAAAAAATGTAATTCTTGCCCTTCCGTAAAAAATTGTAATTATTGGTTTTTAGGAATCAAACGATTTTAATTAAGTTTGATCAAATCAAATCAAATCAATAAAAATAGTAATATTTATGATACAAAACAAGTACTATTAGATTAATCATATAATATATTTTCAGATTAAACACAGTAAGACATAAATGTGATACTATTTTCTATAAACTTGAATAACTTAAAAAATGACTTGGTTCAAATCTAGAATTATATTCTTTTTGTGATGAAGACGGTACGCATATGCACCTTAACTGCAATTTTTTGGGTACAAATCATTTGGTGTACATCTATACACCCATTGCCATATAATGTATCCACCCTTGCAGCGGGCAGATGGGTGATGGTGAGAACCGCCAAGCACCGGCAGAGACCAAACGTGTACTAGCTACTCCGTCCCTCTATTTCAAATTATAAGAAAGTTCTGGTTTTTCTACAAACATAGAGTTTGCCATTCACTTAGATATACACTATTATATCAAGATATATAGTAAAAACTATATATATATATAAACGTCTTAGACTTTGGAACCACGTGTGATCCATTTACTCGATGAACCTATAACATGGGGTATTGGGGTGTGCTCGACTGCTCGGGCATAAGAAGGATGAAGCAAACAGACTGCGAGACCTAAGAAGGACATCAACTTGTTGGTGAATTGATTCTAACCGTATGCAGCTTGTCGTACTGTCCTACAACTCTACAAGATCCGTTCGTGAGATCCTGCAAAACATGAACAAAAAAAACACGGGAGGCGGAATCTTTTCCAAGACAGCTACCAGTTCTATTTTAATCCACTTCAACACGTGTGAATTAAAGTGGATACACATGCAACCAAACAAGCCATTAGCAAATGAAATGCAGCTGAGGAAATGGCAGGATAGCGCAGGCACGCAGCATATGGCCGGCAAACGGTCCAGGTGACCACAAAACCGCTGCCCTACTATACTCATGATCATGATGTGGGCCTGTGGGGCGTGGGTGCTTGAGAGCCTGGGCTCCAAACCTCAAATGGCTCTGATTGCCAATCTCTCGAGCGCACCATGGCACCAGTTACCTCTTTGGGTGGTCAAAGCGTAGCAGGGGAGTTTTGCCTCTGCTGCGTACAGACTGGATCGCAGGTACGGGGATGGATCTTGCCGGCCGAGTGCGACCAAGGCCAGAAAGGTGCTTCTTGTCCCCCTCCATCCGCCGCCAAGATCCGTCAGAAAGGCCGGAGAAACTTTACGGTTCAGAATGCGATGGCACTCGCCCTCGCCGGGGGAGCGCGCGACTCACTCGTCCTGTGCCTGTGGCGAGGGATCAACAAGAATAACAAGATGCACATGCACCGAGTTGGACACACGCTCTTTTTTTTTGTACAACAGTACACGAATCAACGAACAGTCAAACTTACGGCCTGAGATAAGAGCAGTTCTCTATACAAACAGTTCGGCATTTTGGCCGCAAAATCTACGTCAAGTCACGGTAGAGTTCAAAATCAAAACCTAGGAAGGCAACCACTCCTTCACTACAGATTATGCGTCGACAGGGCAGAGACGGAACCAGATCAAAACGACACCGACGAAGCAGAGTTGCAGCACCTCCGCGTTGCTCGCAGGGGCAGAGCTCAGAAGCCCGGCAGGTGCGCGCGTGGTGGCGCTGGCTACATGTCCTGCGCTAATCTGGACGGCGTGCTCGCGGTGGTCGTGTTGCCCCCGTAGCAGCTGCTGTCGCATGACCCCGCCGCCGGATTCCCCGGTGTCCTCGCCTTCTCCAAGGGGCTGCCGTTGCCCGGCCGAAGAGTCCGACGATCCTGCAGGAGGATGTAAACACTAAAGACGGGGACCGAAACAAACAGGTCTCTGAAACTTCTGTAGATGGAGAGTATACAAACAGTACGTAAAGCATCTCTGCATCTGACCAACAATAGTTTAGGGGCCTATGGGTGGCAGTAAAACATGGCCCGGATGGTGATATTGTTTTCTTTGGGATAGTTATTCGTTGATGACAGATTAGTTAACATCAAAACGGGCAGTTCAGGCACTGTCCGGACAAGTATTTTACACTTGGTCAGTGGTCAGACAAAGAGCTAAGTAATCAGAGCAACATTGTGCTATTTTAATCCTGATGCGCCTGCTGTCCATGTTTCTTAAAACCCGGATGCAGAAGGTATCACCATTTTAATATTGACAGGCATGAGTGAGGCATTCATGTAGTACAGGGTAATCGGCACATTATTTTAACCGGCAATTGCGCGGGTTTCACCATATGTAACTCGGGATCGAGTTCAGCATGCATAGAGTATGTTCTTGAGAGCGAATGAGTAGCATGATTGACTTCATATATATACGGTGAAAGAAGCAACTAGCAATAGGGCTCACCTCTCGATACGGGAAGTCGTCGACTTCAAGCATATGGATTACATGTCCCATCTTGGGCCGTTTCTGCGAATCAGGATCCACGCACCTCAGTGCGACCAAGAGAGCCTTCTTCAGCGCCTTGGAGGAAGGCTTCTCCGGCAGCTTCGGGTCGAGGATGGCCTCGTAGTCCCTGTTGGTCACCTTGTTCTTGAGCCATTCTACAAGGTTTACCTGTAACAGTACAGAAAAATCAGGAACTCAGGCAAATTCAGAAGCACATTTCGCATTGCAAAGCATAGCATGATCTCGTTGCTTCATTGAATCACAGACACCACACTGACCTCTCCGGCAGGTCTGGCATAGTCGACGGGGCTTCGACCGGAGATTATCTCCATTATCAGGATCCCGAAGCTGTACACGTCGCTCCTCTCATTCAGCATACCGGTGCTAGCGTACTCTGGTGCCACATAGCTTTGAAAAACAGAAGCATTTTGATAATTCACATCAGTCATTTCACCCGGAAGAAGAAGATCAAACATGATTCATCATCAGGGACCTAAAGCCGCCCCGGCTCACCCAAATGTTCCCATCACTCTGGTGGTGACGTAGTTGCTGTCTGACCCCAGGAGCTTGGCGAGGCCGAAATCCAAGGCCTTAGGGTTCCACCTCCTGTCCAGCAGGATGTTGCTGGACATGTCCCTGTGCACCACCTTCGGCTTCAGCATAAGGGACATCCTCTGATAAAAGCATATAGATGAGAAATAAATATAGAGTCATCGAGTCTACCGGTGGTTAGCCACCATCTTCAGCAGGCCGAGAACTTCACCTGCAACATGGTGGGATAAACCCTGAGTACTCGAATGTACTCAGGTAGGGATGGCAACGGGGCAGATTCGGATCGGGTGAAGTCTCTGTGCACCCGAACCCGAAACCCGAAACCCGAAACCGAAACCCAAAACCGCATCGAACACCGATTCGGGTGATAATCCGTCCCCAAACCGAACCCGCGGATACCCGAAACCCGAATGGATACCCGAAACCCGCTTTGTATGGCAACATAGTAACAGAAATAAGGACTTTCTATAAACATATGCATAATATATATACACATATTCACATGTATAAACAAGAGACAACAAATAATAAATATTTTCATGAGTCAACTTAGAATAAATTTAATAATATAAGTAAATAAGTTATTATTAGCATATTATAAAACATGAGTTTTAATTCCAAATGATTTATTTCAGATATCCATTGGATATCCACGGGTGGAAAACCAAACCCGAAACCGAACCCGAAAATCGTGGGTGAGAAATCATCCCTGAACCCGAATCCGCAAGACCCGAAACCCGTGGATATCCGATCCAAAATCGCCCCGTTGCCATCCTTGTACTCAGGTAAACTTACCCTTCATAAACTAGAAATAAAGTGACACCAAGAAGTATACAAGGCTTTATAAGTGGAGCTAGTTTGACAACATTTTACATAAAAAGCCACTAATTCAGCTATACATTTTATAATTTGATCATCAAGTTAATTATAGATATTCATCTCTAGATTAGCAACTAACCTGTGCCAAACATGTGGTATATCATTTAGTAACATAACAATAGTAACCATAGCCGGTGTAATAATTCCATGTTCATCATAACCATCATATTCCATAATCTAGTTACTACGATATTGGGACTAGCCAAGTTTCTCACTGTCCGGGAGAGACGGCGATTCGAATCGATTTCAATCAGCTGGGAATTTATTCCTAACACAAACCCAGGTCTACCAGCCACGGTAGCCTTAGGTCACCTTTGGTACAACTCAGGTCCACATTTCGCGGGTTTGCCCAGCGCCGCACAATCAGGGACGACCAGCTACCAGGGCGATTAGGACTACCCTACCCTTAGGCTCACGTCTGGCTCCCCGCACATCCTTACTACCATCCAGAGTGCGCACTCTAACAGAACGGGGCCTGACCTTAGTTGAGCTACTCGGTTTCGCGGTCCGAACAAGTTATCCGGTCAGCTAAGTGAGAGGCATGCGTTCAATTTTGTTAGAAGCGCCAACAATGGTACGGTCCTTAATCGGCACAGACGGAATCACATGAGTCAACCTACACATAGACTCCACCCGGCCTCTACTTATATTACCCTATGGTTCTGTTCCACGATAGCAAATATAGCCAACCGTGCTTCGGTATCCACCTATATCTCGTAGGTGACAGAAAATCACCTGACTTCTACCAGTCTAAGCATGGCTAAGCATATATTCGATCCTGGACCTATACAGGGTTAAAAGTATATTTTTAGACAAGGAAATTATATGCATCAAGTGGTTCCAATCAACTCTTATAACATAATGCATCAAACATAAAGGACTCGAGTGATATTTATAAAAACATAGGAGACTTAAAATGCTTCGGGGCTTGCCTGAGATCTAATACTAGGTCAGTGTTTGTTAAATGACACTCGCTTGGCGAGCATCTCCCATCTCAGCACTTGCTTAGTCCTTCCGTCTTTTGGATTCACCAAACTCCATCTTCAGGTGCGGCTCCAACATCACATCCTTCACGTGGTGCATCTAGCGTACCTAGATGAGATGCAAGTGCATGAATATAAAGAATGGTAATATGAGATGCATCACATAATAGCATTCAAGGCAAACATATGATCATGCAAGACAGAGACACCTAGAGTTATTTAACTAAATATCACACAACCTATTATACAGGGATAGCAAGCATATTAGGCATGACACACAAGTGAACTTAAGTTCAGACATTGCACACATGCATCGATCAAGAACTAACCAACATGTTTAGCCAAAACAAGAGGAAGCTAAGACAATCACCTAGCATATGTATAGAAATCTGGACAACAACACAGCAGTCACTTGTTTTAACCATAACTAGAGATATAAGCATCCAACAAGGGTGACCCTAGACTTTATGTAAAGCTAATGAAATTATATAAAACTTTGTTATTTATTCTAAAAGCTAATTCACAGGTTAACATGATCAAATATGCCAATATCTCAGGTTTGTACCGATAAGGATAGAAAACTGACATAAAATTCAAAAATGTATAACTAGAGCTCTACTCATCCAACAAGCATGGTCCTTAACTTTATAGAAAGCTTATTAAGTTATCTACAACTTTCTTATTATCATCTTTAGGTGATTCAATAGTTATTTAGCCTTGAACACACAAAGCAACAATTCTATCCAAAATATGGACTGAATCTGACAGGCAACTTCAGACAACAATAAGTTGAGTTCTAGCTTTCACAACAAGGTGAGTCTAGACTTTTTAGAAATCTTAGCAAACCATGCATAACTTTGTTATAAACACCACAAGCTAATTCTAAAGTTGACCAGGTCAAACATCATGAAGAAGACATCTCTGTCCAGACTAGGACAGAATCTATCACTCCACTTCACAAGCTCATAACTGAAGATTTAGACCACCAAAAGGGGTGATCTTTAACAATTTGGAAATCTTATGAAAATCACTACACTTCTTATTTTATCACCAATACATGATTCCCTGTTAAAATGAGCCAAATAATATAATCATTCAGATATGTCCAAAGGACATACGAAAACCTTACAACAAATTTCTAAAATCTATAGCTCCTAAATTATCAGGCCTATGGTCATGAAAATTTAACACAAGCTATATTATGAAGTTACCTACAACTTTGGTATTCAGCATATTCACATAAAATATAATTTACACCACAAAACTAATTGCACAACCAAAACTGTACATGCAACCATGTCAGCACGTAGGCGACAAGGTTCTTCATTTAGTTCTTTAACAAACATATGCATAAGTTAAACACATAGCTCACAACTACTACGAACCTAGTTAATTAGCATTGGTTCTAGGTAACATGAAACACCATAAACACTTTAAGCAAGAATTAAAGCAAGGATGAAGAACTTGTATAAGCAACATAATCACTAGTTGTTATATTAACATGAGAGCATACATATAAGTTATATTTGAAGCTTACCCACTACTTATCATAACTTAGCATCTTATATATCACTTAACAAGATCTATTAAAAGCATCACATGACTTAATTGCATGCATCTACTAGCAACCTTTCATTATCCAGTTATATACTAAAACATATATATTAATTATAGGTGATGTGACAAACATCTCATTTGGAGCTGAGATTTTATGGATGAGAGATGTTATCAAAACATGACTACTGTATAAATATCACATGCTCAAGTTTTATATTTTAATTACTATGAAAAAGACAAATTGCTATTGCAAGAAAACATGCAAAAGCAAGATAAATATGAAATTCAATATTTTCTACAAATGCATGGACATATTATGTATCAACATGACATAACAACATCATACCAAGGTATTGGAACCATATTTTCTATTTTTACACCTACATAAAAATTATAACTTATTTAAAACCATTTATTAAGCAATAAACAAGTTAAATCAATAAATAAATCATACCGCATCCAATGATGATGAAATTTTTACCACAGCACACACATAGCATCAGTAGCATACCATAAAATTTTCACATCAATTAGAGTAACACAACTTTAGATATGAAAATAATAAGCAAAATAATCTAAAATTGCCTATTTAATAAGATTAAATCAAAACATGATAAAAACAGTACACAACTAGCATGTTTCATATTTTTTTAGCTAGATCATGTTATCACAAGATTAACACAACTGGAATTACCATTATTGGACTTCTATAACTCAAGATATGCATCCAACAACTTAAAAGGATTTTTAAAAGCACTTTACAAGAATAAATAAAAACATTAGAAACTTTCTACTAATATATATCATATTATGACTCTAATGTGTATACCTACTCACAAGGATTTCAAAAAGTCATCATTTGCTATTTTATGATTTTCTACAATTTGTTATGATTTTCCAAAGTTTCAGTCATAAAAGAAAAATAGATTTGCACCGAGGACCCTAACTTTTCACTAATACAAATTTTAGCAAATGGGTCCTTTTAGACACTATTCAAATGAGTCACAAACTTCATAAATAGACCCTTCCCTTTCATCGAATTCTCGCACGAGGTCCCTAACGTGGTTTTGGAGCAAGGGACGCGCGGGAGCTCGCTGGAGGAGGTGTGTCGGCGACGGTGGAGTGGCGGCGGAGCACCAAGGGGCCTACGCGCTCTCGTGGGTAGCCGCGGCTCGCACCGCGGTGGCTCGACGTGGCCTGGCCGCGCGTGCTGGTGACAACAGTCGGGCGGGCACCGACGACAGCAGCGCACGGCGGTGGAGGCGGCCGGGAAGAGACACGACGCGCACAGGGTGGTTCGAGGAACACGAATGCGAGGCCACTTGGGGCTGAGGAGGCTTGCAGGTGGAGGAACGACGATGGCCATGGAGCTCAGCGGGCAGCCATGGCAAGCACAAGAGAGAGAGAGCGAGGCATAGAGCAAGAATGAGAGGGGCGAGGGAGCGAGAGAGGGAGCAGAGGGCGCCATTTTCCTTTTCTTGAGCACGGCAAGGTGGTGAGCTAGCGGCCATGCAAGCAGCGAGGACAAGTGAGGGCGCCACGCGGCCTGCAGCTGATCGGCCGAGCTCCAGTTCAAAATCAACTACGAAGATAGCAATACCACCTCAAAAATACATTGAAACCTCAATCTTCCTCCCTTCATAACTCCTAATATGTTTAGTTTTGGCATAAGCGGTAGTAATAAACGTTGTAGAGCTACGCGAGATCCCCAACTTTTCTTAAAGTGCCAAAGTCAAATTCGGTCTGGTTGGAGAGATACAAGGTTCCAAAGTAGGGTTCACGAAACTTGAAAACTGAATTCAGTTTCAAACAGACTGAAACCTCCAACTTCTCCCCTCAATATCTCCCAAACCATTTGATGATTTGAGCAACCAATTTCTCCTTGTTGTAGTGCTATGTGAGTAATACAACCTTGATTAAAGGAGTTTGTCCAAAATCGATATGGTTTGCAAACTAAAATTCACCAAAGACAAGTACATGAAAACAAAAACACAAAAATTCAATCATCCTAGACTTAGCCAAATTTTGGGATTCTAAAACAGCATTTTGTTGATTCTTGTGAGCTCTGTTTGGCTAAGCTAGGCACTGATTTAGCTCTTGACCATTAAACAAAGTTTGTTCTACATAAGATGAAATACAACTTTTATTTAGGTTCCACTGCCATGCAAACACTCTAAGCCACATTTCAAACAAAATCAAAGTAGCATCATGATAAAGCTTAAATTATCCTTTTCGATCTATTGAAGCATTTTCTGGCCACTTGCTCAACATGAACCCTTCATAACTTTTGTTCATGAGTGTAAGTAGAGTTGTTTGATCCAGGTTGCAAGGTTTGGTTGATGACCTATAATTCCACTCACTTAATAGTGCAATTCAAGCAAGAATGTTACTCATCATTTCATGTGACTTTTTGGCTCCAAACTTCGTGAAACTTTTCTAGTCATCAATGTGGGTAAAAATTGAGGTGAGGCACATGAAAGAAGCATCTTTAACATTACTTAGGTATATATCTTAAAAGGGGCCAACATGTAAACAAAGGTGTGTTGTCCAAGTTTAAGTTAGGGCTCATTCTTAGAGAGTTGATCCCAACACCTTTGTCACCACTTACAAGATTGAACTAGAGCTCTTGGTTACTACTAAACTTACCATGTTGGAGCTCAAACCCACTGCTTAACTGGTGACTAACACCCGGGGTGTTACAACCCTCCCCCTTATGGGAATCTCGCCCCGAGATTCGGTGCGAAAGACTTTTAAGGGAAGAAAAGCATGTCATCCATTTTCCAACATCAGTGATAGCACTAGGATACTTAACTTTGGAGTATTAGAGAGGCTAATTTGGTCAAGACAACTTTATGATATTTAGTCTTTGTAGTAAATTTTTGTCTGAAGAATTTCTTTCATTGACTTCTATGAAGCATTGTTACTTTGGGAGAAATCCAAGACAGCACAACACGTCGTTCTCAGGATACGGAGAGTACTATGGAGCATAAACTAACTACCCACAATCTTTATTTTCCCCAGTGAATATAGCATGGACCATGTGAACTTTGCACTAGATTGTAGGCTTCTGAAAGCTACTCATTACAATGGTTCCATGTTCATTCACAAAGTTCGAAAAGCAGTCCTCTACCAAAGTAGTTTGAGTACAACCTTTCCTAAGGGATGAGATCACAGACGGGGTAAGCATCCTCTGAGGCTGTGAGAAACTGAGTAACCAATAGACAATGTCTATGCCGGTCGTAACTGTTCAATCACTCAGATGTCAACTGGTGGAAAACTATATAATGTTCCATGTGTGCAGTTCTCTTTCTCTAATGATAACATTGTATTATCTAAGTCCGTTGAGTGAGCGATGAAGGTGATAGCTGACTCTGTTGACTCAGCGTTTTCGACGATCATTATTGAAGGGAATTCTCGTATCCAAGCGACAACAGTTATCTGGGTTGAATCTGATGCAAACTCTTGGGTAAAAACACATGGAAGGTACTAAAGGACAAGTTCGCCTTAAAAATCATTACTGAGGAAGGATAACAAGGTCTGGAGGACAACAAAGGTTGCAGTTATTCACCAACCGGAGAAACAGTACACTACCAAGATCGAGTACAATTTTTCTTCATGGTGCTGTTGCACAGTAAGTTGGGTTTACTTGCACTACAGCAAAACTAGCTTTGTTGAACTACATTTGACATTGAAGCTTCCTTTCTAATGTCAATCAACAGCTCATAAGCAAACTCTGAAATCTGTTATTTGACACTTTTCAAATTGTTCTCGACTCGTAAAGGCACAAATTGACTTGTAGAACACCTTGACTACTCAAGCATTGTTGATATGAGACGGCAAAAACAAGCCACAAAGGGGTGCAAGGAGTCTTCTCTAGGTCATCTAAAGTATTACAATCATCACATTGCCAACATGACCTGAACTACAAACACAATCATCCAATACGAAGAATGATAGTAGTCAAACAGGAAAATTATAGATTCTATTCCCCTCGGTAATCAGTTCATATCCCGCAAACTACTGCTCCATTGTACACATATTTTGGTAGGCATTTAGATCTAAGAGTCCTTTAACTACTGACCAAAATTCAGCTCAAACGGACATCGCTTGACTATCCAAACAAATCATCTACCAAAACTGCTTTGTTTTGAAATTTTGTAACCGAACTGACAAAACATCTCTCAAATCCGATGCTTTACTCAACCAATACTCAAGCCAACTTAAGACATCAAAGTACGTTAAGCGAGGAATAAGCTTGACAAGTTTTGTGGCAATCCAACCATGTTTGATCCTCTAATCACCAGCTTAAAGATAACCGGTTTAGTGCCATGAAATTTTGACAGATTTTCTACTCTTCTTTTCCTTTGATTTACACATTGGGAAGTGTGTTCGCAGTCTTTAACTCTTTTTTTTACAGCGGTAGCTTTCTCACTGAGGATGGAGGCTAGGGTTTTCCTCATATGCTTCACAGGGAACCACTTCAACCGTTGATTTAGGCACCAGTTCAACGATGTACAAGCATTGAACTGGTGGGCTGTTTTTGCAGGGCACAATGCATACTTCACTATGTCGAATACATAGGTTTTATTAGATATCTAGAAAATTCAGGACGACTTATATAATTTGAAATGGATGGAGTACGTCTGAAATAATAAAAAATATGCGTGTATGTGGTTTCAGTCTCGTCGATAACTTATTGAAGCTCATGTTGGAATGTTGCCACACTTCACTTCTGCAGGAATCAATTTGCTTGAGCAGACCGTACGATCTAAATCAAACAGCAGACTCATCGAACTTAGATGATCAAGAGGTAGACCTTGAGCTCAAGCTATGATGATATGCTGGCCCTCTACCGTACCTCTCACTTAAGCTATATATACACCTGATTGTTTGTGCCACAAGAACTAAAGGGCTTGCAGTCTTGTGTGTAAAATGCATGCATATCATGGATCATATATAAGAAAAAGAGATGCACACACATGTGCAAATTCTTTGAGTCACGGTGTGACGACGTGTAATTGACTTACTGAACAATCAAGTACCAGCTGGATTTATTTGGTAATGCTGGCTACCTAGTTATTTTGTACAATATTATTGTGTAACTTTTGGTATATAGCATAGAATTACTGGTTCTTCTCACCGTGATGCTGCAAGCATGCATGCATATGAGATACAGCATTCAATCAGCAGCTCAATTCAGAAAAGAATATATATATATATATATATATATATATATATATATATATATATATATATATATATATATATATATATATATATATATATATATATATATATATACCGGAGGCGCCCTCTTTGCCGAGGGCTCAGGGCACTCGGCAAAGGTCCAAAAGCCCTCGGCAAAGGCTTTGCCGAGCGCCGTCCTCGACAAAGAGCCCTCGGAAAAAAAAATTTAACGGCAAAGAGGCTCTTTGCCGAGGGCCATTTGTCGGGCACTCGGCAAAGCCTTTTCCGAGTGCCAACGGCGACACTCGGCAAAGAAAAGCAGCCGTCAACGGTGCTGCTCCGTTGACGACGCCTTTGCTGAGTGCCGACAGTTAGGGCACTCGGCAAAGACATTTTTTTTTTCAAAAACTCTTTGCCGAGTGCCACGGCGGCGCGCACTCGGCAAAGCCATTTTTTAATTTTTTTTAAAAAGCTCTTTGCCGAGTGCCTCCCCAGCTTGGCACTCGGCAAAGATTTTTTGCTTTTTTTAAAAAAAATCTTTGCCGGGTGCAATGTCCTGACACTCGGCAAAGTTTCCCAGCTTTGCCGAGTGTCATGACCATTGCACTCGGCAAATCAACCGAAATTGTAATTTTTTTGTTTTTTTGCATTCCACTGACACAAACAGTTCAAATATATATCACATGTCACATATATATCACAAACATCATCATAATCACATATATATCACAACGAAACCATTTTCACACATTATATCACAACCACAACTCAAATAACAACATATCGCAACCACAAGTTAAATATCACAACCACAAGTCACAAATTCACAACCACAGTCCATCAAGTCCAAGCACAAGTCACAACCACAAGTGAAGCTCAAGTCCAAGCACATGACGAAGCACAACTCCTAAAAAAAACAGCCTATGACACGATGGTGAAGCAAAGGCTCCATCATTCGGTGACGCATGAGCGGGGTTATTCGAACCCGCCGACGGAAGCTGCAAAAAGGATAAGAGGTTGCATGTGTGAGATTCATCTAGTAAGTTTCTATGTGAAGCATTGGTGTATGTCATAGCTAGTGCAAGCATCTAGTAAGTTTTTATGTCAAGCATCTAGTAAATTGAGAATGTCAAGCATGGTTGTATGTCATAGCTAGTGCAAGCATGTAGTAAGTTTCTATGTCAAGCATCTAGTAAGTTTCTATGTCAAGCATCTAGTAAGTTTGTATGTCAACCATGGTTGTATGTCAAGGAAGCATCTGGTAAGAGTGAACTTTCATACTTACAGGAGTGGCTGTAGGAGTAGGCGGTGGAGGAGCTGCCAACGGCAAAGGTACACCCCCTTGCTGGACACTCCGCATGAAGGCCTCCATTTCTTGCATCCTCCTCTCTTGGGCCACGAACGCTTCCCTCTGGGCCTGTAGCTGCGCGCTCTGAGCCTCGACCACGAGCTTCTGGGCCTGCAGCTTGGCCTGCAATACAAACTTCAATATTTCAGTAATGCAAATGTAACTTAGGTGTGCAAAGATGAACATACGACGAGTAAAACAGGACGTACCTCGAGAGCGTCGACCCGTTGTAGTGACGGAGTAGGCCGTGGGCGTATGGGCTGGCTGGAGCTCGTGCTCCGTGCTCGGAGCATGTCGAGAGAGGGAACAGTGATGGAGTCGATGGCGCCGTCTGCAATCCAGAGCCGCCCATGCTTCTTGCCTCCTCCTAGCCTCATGATAGTCTCTGCATCAATGGGCTCAGTGCGCACATCGCAATCTTCCCCATGGACCTCCCTCACCTTTGAGGTGTACTCTTGGACCTTAGTGTGCATGGTCGGGTCGGAGTACACCTCGCGCGGGGCAGACAGGTCGAAGGAGACAGAGGAAGACGCCCTGCCCATGTGGGACATAGCCCACGCAGAGAACTCCGAGACCTCCACACCCGGGTGTGCAGCCTCTTGCGAGTAAGACGGCAAGATGGTGAGAAATAAGGTAGAACTCAGTGTCAAATAAGATAAAAGAAATCACTTACATATGCTTGTTTGTAGGCGGGGAGGCTACGACTGCCTTGATGGTGAGTAGCACCTCGCCTCAGTAGACGCTGGTCCCGCTGCCTCGCGTGGTTCTCAGCAAAGTCGTTGGACAACCACCTGTCCATGATCATCTCCCAGCACACGGAGTGGAATCGGCACCACCAGGGAATCACCTACAAGTCATCGATTATTTGACATAGAAAAAGATAAAATTAAACCGACTTAATCTCAAAATGAATCATTATTAATGTTTTTCGTCTACATCAAGGTACTAGGCCTGGGACAGCTCTACCTGTCTTGCATCAGGCTTGCTGATGGACTCCTTCAACACCACGGCGTAGTAGTCTCTGTGGGCCTGCACGCGCGCCTCGTGGTGTATGTTAGTGACGTACTTCCTACAGGCGGCGACAGCCGCCTGATCCGCCCGGGCCTTAAGTCCTTCTTTCGGCTTGAAATACCTCTGCATACAAAATCGATGTATCCATTCATTATACCTAGGGTGCTGGTGAGGTCAGGGTAGCGGGGCGGTGGAGAGTCGGTGCAGTGGCGAGTCGATGCGGTACAGGAAGACCCGCAACGCCGACAAAGACGATCGGGGTCGCCGAGTCCCTCCCACAGGTCCTCCTGCAAAAAGGGCAAAAATGGTTAGTGTTGACTCAAAATTTCGGCAGCACCTCCCCTGCACGAAGAGGTTCCCAAAACCTGCAAAAAAACATGGCACAAAGGCCAACAACCACATATATACCAAACATGTGGAGATGTCTGGGTTTTATGCATCTGACGTCGTAACTTGCTCAAAACATTCTCAATTTTTTACCACAGCTTACACGTGCGATAACATGACACCTCGACAAGTTTCGTGATTTTTGGACTTCGTATGGACTTTATATAATTTTAAAACACTTTTCCGGCAAGTGGCTCGTCATGTTACGTAAAGAAGATGCGCGAAATTTGATGCAAGTTCGTGGATAGAGACTCAACATACACTAAATTCCATGAATAACATTTTTCGAAGCACTAGATTACAATATTCCATGCACTTGCAGTTCAAATTTGAATTATATATAAAAATTCAACATAAACAAATTAATCAACCAAATATAACAAAAAAACTAGAAAAATCACCAAATTTGAACATGAAGTTGTAAACAATGTAGGCGGGCCCAACAAAAAATTTGGGGTCAAAAAAACAAAAAAAAATGAAAATTTGCCGAGTGCCAGCTTGGCACTCGGCAAAGACTGTCTTTGCTGAGTGCTGGTCCAGGGGCACTCGGCAAAGAATTTTTTAAAAGAAAATTTTCAAAAACGATTAAAAAGTCTTTGCCGAGGGCCTAACGGTGATGCCCTCGGCAAAGATTGATGGTAGGGGATGGACATCGTGTTAGGCGGTGTTGCCGAGGGCCGGCCCTTTGCCAAGGGTTTAGCCCTCGACAAATAATTATTGTTGCCGTGTGCTTGTCTTTGCCGAGGGTCTGGCCCTCGGCAAAGGCCCTCGGCAAAGACTCTTTGCCGAGTGTCCGATCATTTGCCCTCGGCAAATCCTCATGCCCTCGGTGACCCTCGGCAAAGACTCTTTGCCGAGTGTCCGATCATTTGCCCTCGGCAAATCCTCATGCCCTCGGCAAAGATGCTCTGTCCGATATGTGTGTGTATATATATATATATATGGGCATGCGCTATATACTATATTATTTCAGAATGTTCAGTATATATAAGAGAATTAGATGAAGACAGTTGCTAGCGAGAACGATAGATGTTGATGAATGTTCCATGGTGTCGTCTCACTGTACCACATATTTGTTCGGCACAATGAAAATTTTGCATGCATATGCACATTTTCAGCAAAGACAGTCTGCATCCATGTCAGTTACGGCTGTGTACAAGGTTTGCATGCATTCAAATTTATGGTCCTAGCTAGCTAGGATACATACTTAACGATCCAAGGGCAGCTGTAGTGTGATACTGATTTTGATTTGCAAGATCCTGTCGACGGCAAAAAAGCGGCAGGGAGCCGCCGACACAAGCAAGCCGAGAGAAACCACGTGGAGCAGATCCCGAGTACTCTCCGGGCTTAAGGTGAACACTGGACCGGATGGTCGTAACTGAGGGCGTGCCGGTCAATTTGACCCTGCAATTGACAAGTAGAGAAAATTGATTAGTAGTTTAAGGTGGAACATGCCGGTGTTTATCTAGACAGTTACAAATATACGGCCAAGTGGCTAGCACGATAAGACTATCGACTAGAGAGTCGATATCCAGCATGTTCATAATGTAATGTAAAGAAAACAAGCATATCGGCAATTATTATTTACTCGATTGCATGAATCTAACTTAGCCGATGCTCATGAAAACATGCGAAAGATGTAAGGGTAGACGTGTAAACATGCATGTGAGAGACATACTAGCTTTTAACCAAGACAAAAACAAGTAAAAGCATATAAATAGCCGGTACATCCTCAACAAAGCGGGCTATCGGCTAAAACAGTCGATTCCAGTGATCATGTCGCACGACATACGATCACTCATCCGTTGGATACAAATAAATCTACAAACAACTAGACTCAATCTATTGTACCATTAACAGGTCGAGTCGTCTGATGCAGCATTGATAGTAGGACCCTAGATCAGAGGCCAGCGGTTGATAGATCCACTTATATCGCAAAGGGATCATGAAAGCATGTTATGCGCGTGGAAGCTCAGGCCATCGGCTAAATAGCCGATGGAGACATAATGTCGGTGTTTCGTAAACCAGACTAGTAAATTTATACGATTGTCGTGCTGCTCTAGAAAGATGATGGTAGTATCCAATAGACACGAGGATTTATATTGGTTCAGATCGGAGCCCTACGTCCAGTCTCAGAGGAGATCGAGTGCGTGTTCCTCGCTTGAATGCTCTGAGACTGGACGTAGGGCTCCGGCATAAACCAATATAAATTCTCGTGTTTATTGGATGCTACCATCATCTTTCTAGAGCAGCGTGCAATCATATAAATTTACTAGTCTGGTTTACGAAACATCGACAGTTGGCGTGCTAGGTAGGGGACAGTCGTGCACCCTCGTTTGATTGAGGAAGGAAGCGATGGCTTCTCGCACCACCGGTGGACTCGCTAGTGGAATGGCCCGCGGCGGTCACATCCACCATGAAAACTATGGGTTTATCGGCGCCAAAGGGCCAGCGCCCGTGTTCGCCATCAGCCACAATCCAAGCCTCCACCTTGGAAATCTGGGTCTCGTGGTTTGCGGTGGACACACTACCAGAACTGCCCTCAGGGGCTGCATCCTGGAGTTCACAGACCTAGAGGGGCTAGTACCCTCGCTCGTCGCAAGCCGTAGCCAAGTTGCTCGTCCAAGAAACCGAAGGACCACGGCTCACGATGAACTCGCCCGAGGAATGGCCACGACCGACCACATCCTTCTAGGGAACCACGCGGTTAACCACACTAAAGGGTCGGTGCCCATGTCCGCCCTTGGCCACGGCCGAGACCTCCACCTCATGAATCCGAGTCCCGTGGCCTATGGCGGGTGCACTCTCAAAACTGCCTATGGGGGTTGCATCCTAGAGTTTACCTACGTAGGGGGCCTGAGGCCCTCTCTCATCACCAGCCATAGTCGAGACTTCCACCTAGGGAGCCAAACAGTCATGGCTCACAGCGACCTCACCCGAGGAATGGCCCACGGTGGTCGCAACCCTCTAGGGAATCACGAGATCGCCCGAACCAACGGGTCAATGCCTGACATCGGCCACTACCTAGTCTAGACTCGCCGCATGAGGAAATTGGACACAATGGTCGAACCACGCCCTGAACAATGCCACCGCTGTCGGCAGGACGCAGCAAGCTAGGGCGCACATGAGAAGCAGAATCAACCACCGCCGCACAGCAGCATCACGAGTGTTAAGATGGCCAACCTATGCCATGCCACACAGGGGCAAACCCAAAACCTAGGTCTGACCCCATGTAACAGATAAGCTGCACGACACACCCCCACAAACTATTAGCCGTCACTCGGATGTGCATGCATCCAAGGAAGCTGGCTCTCCGAACACACCGCGTGCCACGACGAGCGGATCGAACAGCATTGCACTCAAAGCCAGTTCCCGCAGCGATAGGACATGATGGCTCTCCGTTGAGAGTAGAAACCACGCCCAGACGTAGGCACACAACGACAACGATGTCATCACGTCGGGAGGGTTCAAGCACCGAAATGCACGACCTCCCCCGGCCAGAAACTACACCAAGTCGGCGCGAAGAGGCCCTCCTCGGGGGCTCACGGGCCCATCGAGGATATCAAGCCAGCAAGGAATGGCCCAAGGCTGCCCGAGGGGTTGACCCTCGCCAGCTATGAACGCTCAGAGTGGTGGAGAAGTGACCCCATTAGCTCGTAGCCTGGGGACTACGACAGCTTCTGACACATCGGTCAGTAGCGTTATCTCTGGCTCTAGTAGCTCTACCCAAACACGTCCACATACACATATAGGCTCACCCCAAGCTTTAGAAAACCCCAACCAACTCGCGGAGTAAACCATGAAATAGTGCACTCGAGCACTCCATCTAGGAGTCACCTAGACCCCCAAGCGACCCGCTCCGCTTTGCACCAGCGGCCGAACATGAGTCACCCACAGAGGACGCGTGCGAGGACACATATATGTGTCCCACGATGTAGCACCGCTTGTCACTGTCCTAGTGACCCTTTCCCGAGCATCTTCCAATCGCTCCCCATGCTGCGACGAGTCGGTAACACCGTGTCCTGACCAGCTCCTAGGCAAGTCCAGGCACCCGCGCATGAGCCTGAGAGGAAACAGGAAACCTGTTCGCTTAGGACTTGGGGAGCGAAAGGAAGGGGAGCTCATGTTGTTCTCTCTTTTTCTTCTCTCATCGTGCCAGATCTGTGATCATCCTCCGCCATCCTGTCTTTCCAATGGACGGCGCACATTTTAGCCCTATAGGCTAGCCCTTAGGCTAAGACACACATTCACATGCACAGACCCAAGGGAATACGCCGATCGCACTCTAGGTGCAAAGACCCCAATCACCATCCGTCGTCGGACGAGAGACCTGCTTCGAGCTTCTCCACGTATACCCATGGCAGGACGGAATGGTGAACTAATTCCTAAGCTCCCCACCGCAATGAGATGCCTCTCAGACCAAGCCTCTTAGACCAGCTCTAGGGCAAAGTCAGGCACTCACGCGGATAGGGAGCAAAAGGAAACAGAGCACCGCTCTGCTCGAGCGGGTGGAACGGGGAAAATCGAGGCATATGCCCTCTGCTCACTTTTTCCCCTTGCATCAAACCGGATTGGTGACCTGACCCCGATGCCCTGACCACAACGTCCGGCTGCATAACGTTAAGCTCTACGGGCTAGCCCCCAGGCTAGAACATGCACCCGTGTTCACAAGGCTAATGGAGAAGGAGCACATTCCAACCTAAACAAGAGGGACACAAGTGGTAATGCGACAAGGTGGGATCACATGCTAGCAACATCACATGCAGAAACAGCAAGCATCGTAACAACTAAGCAGCCCTCAGCGTGTGTAGCGCTCGAGTAAGCCGGCCCGCCCCGAGCCAAAAGCACACAGTCGCTCGCGGCTGACCCTGCACATTCAAGAAAAGAAGACCAAGTAAATGACCTCGACAAGAGTAAACCCCACATGACGAGCTCGACAAGGCCCGAGTCAGTAGACGTGATTCACCTACAAAGCATTTGCGCTTGCCCGAATGATCGCGGTGGACACGTCATCTAGTCAAACGAAACGGTCGAGGACCCCTTACGGTTCCAAGAAACATGACCCACTCGGGAACGCCGAGCGCCTCGGTGCACACCCGAATGATCTACCAAGGTCACCTCATCTGGGTCTATGGCAACCGCTCTTCTGAAAGAAGGCACAGTGGGGAATGACAAATGTGCCGCCCCTCTCGATTGCGACGGAGCACGCCGTGGCACGCGTACATGAGTTCCCATAGTCCGACAATGGCTCCACAACACGCCTAGCTGGATGGAACGATCCACAAGAATCAACAACACAAGGAGCGAATAACTTGGGCAAAAACCCTTCACGCCAAGGATCACTAAGATAAAATTGACATTGGCAATAACAAGAGAGAAATCTAAAAAAGCAACACATACGTCGGAGCCTCAAGGACTCATGCGCTTGTCGATTACAGCACTATCCTAAGACGTTAGGATCACCGGCTTCTAAAGCCACGAACGAAGACACCTAGTCTAGTGCATTATAGGACTAGATGGACCCAAGGTTACAATAATCGTCGGATTCCCTCCCACTCGCGATGGACATCTCATGAAGCGAAAAGACCTATACAAGGTGTCTCTAGCCTTTAGAGCTGCACCATGAGCAGGAGAGGACTGTCAAAATAAGCCTCGGGGATGACCACCTCGCCAAGCTTCCTCTAACATCCAAGGAAGAGGAGCCCGCCAAAAACCGCCGCGATGCCACTTCTGGTAGAGTCAGGGGAGGAACACCTGGCGATGAGCTAGCAAGCGAGCCACCAAGATAATGCTCGAATGCTCCTAGACCTAGAGTTGGGAGCCACGCGCCCACCGACCATGGAGGAGCCCAGCGGCCTAGCCCTCCAATGGCATCGTTCCCCCCATCTTCATGGAACTTCCTCTAACACCAATGGAGGACGAACGCCGGTAGGGTGCGATGAAGCCTGATCTCTGAAAATCCATCCCGGTGGCGGTGGAGCGGTCGGGATGGACCACGAGCCACGACGCTCATAGAAGACAGCCGTTCTCTCACTCGGATTGGACACCGGGGAAATTTCAAAAGTGGGGATGAGACTCGCTACCCTCCTCTCCCTCGACTTAAATAGGCGGCACAAAGACGAAGGCGGAGAAGGCGGCTATCGACATTCAAGATGGGCACAAACCCCAAGACGCATTCACAATCAAGAGGCAGAAGACGCGGCAATTCAGCCTCCTAGGCGGCATAATACCTAGCAACGGTCGCAGGAGGTACATCAAATGCGTGTGATTTGATCCGCCAACTACTAACCATATTCTCAAAGCGTAGGGGAGGCGGCTAGGTGGAAGATTGAGCAGTGAGCGCCAGCATGGCAACATATCCCGAGTAAACCTCATACATTTCATCATCTTTTGATTTCCTCACACGTGCCTCATGGTGCACAACCATTTACAATAGGACACCGCCAAGACGTGACGTGGTCAGGGGAGGTCGACAGACCCCTAGACTCACACTCTAAGCGGCCCTTCGCATCCATGACCCCGCATCATACTTAGAAAACCCACTCTTTGGCTGGTCCTTAGAAGGGCTCGAGGCCACAAAAGGGATAGAGGCAGGGAGGAGATGGGCCCTTGCGGCTCTAATTGGTGGTGCGGAGCCACACGACCATCTCTCCCTGCGCTCGAGTTGTCCGCTTTGAAGTCTCTCGGGTTGACCCCCTCTGGGGGAGGCATCTTGCCCTCTAGCCGCTATGGAGGCGGTTGGAGACCAATGGGATTGACGGTCGATGATTTATGGGACATCTCACGTGAGGCACAGACGAACTCCATGTCGATTGGGGAGGATATCGGGCCCCACTTGAATTACCCATAGACCCCGACGAGGCGCACCGCTCTGACCATGTGGTTATGGTGGACATGCCTCTCCCCGCGTGGGGCAAAACTAGACCTGCCTGTTACAAGGCAACATGACCTCTCAAGGTCATCAAGGATGCCAAGGAAAAACGGAGTTGGGTCCCCGTGACCCCTAAAGAGGTCAGGGCCAAGCCCCGACCAACTCTACCCTACGTCCTAGGTCTCAAACCTAAGGCCTGCTCTAGAGACTCACAAACCGTCAGGGTTCTATGACCTCTCCGGGAGAGATCGACGAAGCAAAGAGGCTAGGGTGACGTGCAATGCGAAACCCGAAGTGTGATCATGGCTCGATCACATAGAAAAACAAGAAAGGTTTGAAAACCTACGAGCCAGGGCACTGTCACAAAAAGTCCTTGCGACCGTGCAAACCAGAGGTTGGGGAAATGACTCCTCAAAGATTTAAAAAACAAAACAAAAGCGGACGAACCACTTACGAGGCAAGGCATGGAAGAGGAGGAATCCCTCTTCATTCACTGCCTGACAATTATATGTGCGGTCACACCGCACAAGGGGCACAGAACACCAACTGTAAAGCCACGAGAGAGGCGGACAGATTGTCTTGCGGATCTTGACGCGCTACCAGAGCCCGTGGACCAAGAAAAATAGGGATGGCAAGAGGAGGAGATGTCACATTCCGAATGATTTCACAAGGAACTGACATCTTCACCGCCTCTCACCTCCCTGCCCACAAAATCCCTTGTAGCATCGGCTATCTGAGGACGCCACGCAGGCACCTTGCCACCATGAACAACTCCCAATGAGGGGAGTCCGGAATGACTTGAAGTCGCGGCCATGAATAGTTTGAATGAAGAACTCATACTTATAGGCCGAAAGGAAGACCGAACGGCCTAGGACTCCCCCACCGCATGGCAAACCACAGGGGGACATAGCCAATGCTAGATGCCCACGTGAGGATAGGAGGATCGAGGCCCTCACAAAGGCAAGCTAGTACAAACATCAATAAGACTGCTTGGTTTCGCTTGGGTCGTAAACCCCGATGCATGACGCACTGGCAAAGCAAGGTTCAGCGGTCATGAACCACAATGGAACACAACGGCCACCCTTCGCATTAAATGCTTCAACCCACAAGGGGTCGAGCAACAAAGCTCAAGTAGACCGCGACCACGAGCCCACGCTCTAGATGAACACGCATATCAGCACTTTCTTGATCACTTCGTGATCGTAAAAACGCTCGGGGGCTACTGTGGGGGTCATGACCCCGAGGTGTCTCAAGGCACCGATTAGTTAGCAGGCCGCATGGCCTACAACCAACAGTCAGCAAGGGCCCAAACAACCAAGGCCCTACCAAAGCCAAGCAGAACAGGCCAAGCGCTAAGGCCAGGGGCGATCACGATCCCTTCCTCCAACATTAGGCCACGTGATGTTCAAATACGCGACCTCTTCCCCGTCATGACCCCTGGGAGAGAAAGGAAGAGGTCGAGCCCCACGCGACATGCCTGTTTTGACAAAGGCAAGCACACCGCGCTGACCCTGCAAGGACCAACATGACAGCAGTCACCTCGGTCTGGTCAGACACCAACCCGGCACCATACCGCACGAACAAGGCAATACCGCAATTCCCACCATTCAGGTACGGACCGATAGGACACGTGCACTATCCCACCCACTATGGGATGGGATTCAGGGCAAGGTCTCAGCCTAAAGACCTTCCTGGCTGACTGAGTGCCCCAACCCCAACAATCGGGGTCGTGGCCCTCAGCCCCATGAAGTGACCAAGCGAACAACAACCTAGGGCGACAACCTACTACGAGTATGACGTCCTGAGAAACCTGGAGACGACGGCGAAGACCATGACGGATGCCACGTTGCACAAGATGACTGACGAACCACCGATGTGCCTACAGTGCCCGCCACGGTCGGCACAATAGCACCACGTCTCATTCTGCCGCAACGTGGCTACAAGACCATGACGATGGCCACGCCCGGACAGACACCAGAAGATGGTGTAGCTTGCAAGCCAAGTTAGCAAGGACTCCCTCAGGCTCTCAACCCTTCGGTCAGGGGAATCTCCTCTTTATAACAAGCCCTGGCCCCGAACTCTATATAAGGGCAGTCAGGGCTCCCATCTTGGGGATCGAGACATTCTTCATCCTCTACCATTCCATCCATAGCAGTAGGGCTCCTGGAGCTTCTCTTCAGGCTGCCCCTCGTCTAGCATAGGTTCTACCATCTCTTTCACCATTCTTGCACCCTCTATTGTAAGAACTTCAGAGCATTCAAGCGAGGAACATGCACTCGATCTCCTCTGAGACTAGACGTAGGGCTCCGATCTGAACCAATATAAATCCCCGTGTCTATTGGATGCTACCATCATCTTTCTATAGCAGCGCGGCAATCTTATAAATTTATTAGTCCGGTTTACGAAACACCGACACATAGCGGGTGACTGACGCCACGCTCTTCTTAATAGATAGATCTATTAACCGACAATGTCCAATCTGACACGCTATCAACAGGTCGAGGCGGCTGAAGCAGCATTGATAGCGGAGTCATACCGGATACTGGCGATCAATAAATCTATCTCTTAATAGAACACGGCTTCAAACACCCGCCATATACGATCAAGATTGAGATAGACTAGTCATCAAATAGGATCTAACGTCAAGAATCGAATTCAACTATGATAGTAATCAGCAGACGATAAATCAAAATAGATAAGACCAACGAATCTCAGTGTAGATCGAACAATTGGTGATATTATGTTAAACAGTAAACTATTTAATACAACATCGATAACTTTGATTAATACCAACGTTTACAAGAGATCAGTCGTCTGTTGCAGCCTTGTAAAAGTTGATACAAATCGATAACTAATCTATACCACGATTTGTAAGAGATCAGCCGTCTGTTGCAGCCTTACAAATAACAATATAGATCGATAACTAACTTATACCGTGACTCGCAAGAGATTACTCGTCTGTTGCAGCCTTGCAAGTAACAATATAAGTCGTGACGGATGCTCACAAACAAGCCGGAGGTTAGGTCGTCCGATGCAGCCCTGCTTGCCTAAAGAACTTATCGAAATCCACTCTACTCCTACTCCTAAGGGGTGGCCTGAGCCGAAAAGTAAATATACTTGTTTTGGTTAATCGATGAGAGATGTCCTTTACAATAGCCGAAGGTTTATATTACCCTGGGCTGGCTGATAACTCTTGGTCGACAATGACCCGTACACACTTGTCTAATATTAAAATACATGGACTCTAGTTTTTCTCCCTTCGTAGAATCCTCCTAGTAAAGCTTTCTTGGCCGACGTGTCTTCTCTCGTCTGGTTGAACCAGCATAGATCTCGTACGCAGACATTACCTCACGTACATGAATACGACAACCTGACTGGCCATGTACATGCACATACATGATATACCTTATACGTATCCTTGTTTCCTTTACCGTCGATATGCACCGGAATGTTGTGTTTATTCCAAATAAAATAATATCCCCTTTCCTTCCTTATTTTATTTGGCCATACATGGGCTAAACAATACGTACGCCTGTACTCCCTCTTGTTGAGCTTCCTGTTGTTGGCCTGTAATCTTCACCACGTCGGTAACCAGGAGCCAATCAATTTCCTTTCGTTTCATGCATGAACTCAAGCACGGCCAATCAAGAAGCTTCGCATCTTCATCCAAACATATGCTAATTTCTTTGTGTAGCCCGGCCAAACAATATTAAAGTATTTCCTTCCTCAAATATTAAAACCGAACTTTCTCCTTGCTTCCTTCGACTCCGGCACTAGCAGCATATATCCATATATCAACTGAAGCAAATAGAATAAACGTGGCCAAATATGAATTGATCATACCTGCATGAGTACCCATAATAGCCAAATATGTAAGTCTCGTGATTACGTATACATGTATATCTCCTTTGCTTTAATCTTGCTGGCAACTACGTCCAGGCCCGTACATTAACCGGAACAAGTGGGGCAACTGTTCAGGGCCTCTAAAATTGGAGGGCCTCCAAATGTACACTAAGTAGTAATTAGCAATAATTAATCCTTGAATAGAAAAAAAAATGCGACTAGGCCTACAATCATAGTCTCTCGCTCCGTTTGTTTGGGCTTGTTTGGCTTATAAGCCGTACTTTTTCAGCCAACGAACAGTATTTTTCTCTCACACCAAATCAGCCAACGGTACTTACAGCCACCAAACAAGCCCAAACGAACAGGGCGTCTGTCTCTTCTCTACAACTAAAACATATGGATTGTCAACGTCTACCTGGCAGCACTAAAACAATCATGCGATCCATGACTACCCGGTAGAAAAAAATGCCCGTCAATCACGCACACGGAAAAAAAAATCAATGTCAATCACCTCCACACACGGAAGTCAATGGCACGCACGTGGTAAAAAAAAATCTCCGCAAACACCGCATGGAACTTAATGGAAACACGGAAGGAATGTAATCACCCTTATGGAATTATCGGCAAGCAAATAATCACCGCATGAAAACACCAGAAGGCAAGTAATAAAATGGAATAAAACGGAAAAAAAATATGAGAAGGAAAAGGAATGTATCGGTATATCACCACACAATGATCATGATTGTGATCCTTCACGTTCAATGTGTGGTGAGAATTATGGGAATTGTTGCCACACAACGAGAATTGTTGTCATGCCTCATGCATCTTTTGAAAAAATGTGTTTCCATCTCGGAATTACAAGGACGGACGAGAATTGTTGCCACACAATGAGAATTATGGGAAGGGAAATGAATACATTATTTTTTCCAAAAATTGAATTGTTGCCATGCCTCATGCATCTAGGCTATGGCATGGTAATTCCGAGCATACATGCTTTGGGCAAGGCAGAGCATGGATAAATTCAATTCGATGTCTAGCAAATAAATTTTCAGCCTTCCAGGCAACTGATGCTTGTCGTAACTTTCAGACGACAAGCTCTAAGCCTAGCTTTTATTTAAGATTCATTACGATAATGAATGTGTTTCTAGACATTATCATGGTATAACACACGTGCAAAATTGAATTGATATATTGTTGATTTTGACTTGGCTACCAAACATCTCATTCAATTTATGTTGCACCCGTTGCAACGCACGTGCAATTATCTAGTTTATAAATAAATTGGAGTATTGGCCCAAAGTAAGTCCTATATGGCCATCCGCCTAGCATGGTACGCATACCACTTTCATCCCAATTGTCTATTGTTGTATCTTGGATAGCAGATTAACCGATTAGATAATCTAAAAATTCGCATTATAATCAAGGGATTGTAGAGGAGATTTGTTTATTTCATTGATCTTCATCATGTCTTCTAGAAATAGGAGGTATGATTCTGGCCATAAAAAGCATAAGAAGAAGCAAAGATTGAAAGTTGTGGCTCAAATTTAAAGGGGGTACTCTTATATGTTTTGAAAGAATCTCAATTTACTTCTTGAACTTTAGGGCCACATCACACGTTTTGTTCAGGTCCTCCAAATCATAGGTACGGCCCTGCTACGTCAAACTGCTGCACCCGGAATCCTCG
The DNA here is from genome assembly GCA_904845875.1 of Miscanthus lutarioriparius. Taxonomy (NCBI): domain Eukaryota; kingdom Viridiplantae; phylum Streptophyta; class Magnoliopsida; order Poales; family Poaceae; genus Miscanthus; species Miscanthus lutarioriparius. The sequence goes on from CAJGYO010000687.1 coordinate 152,065, forward strand.
CATGCTACTTGATACGGAAAACTGAATATAATATTCCTACTAATCCTTATGGCCGGTTGATGATACGGATATCAGCTTAATTCAAGTCCCATTAAAGTACGGCTTGTATATATTGCTTGAAGTTGCCAAACACAGTTAATCTCTGCAGTATTCCATATCTCCATGCTAGATTCCGGTCCATGTTTCCCTCTTTCTCCATATCCGAACATGCAAGTAAAATCATGTTGCGTATAGGTCCCATGAGCCAACGGCCAGCTTCACATGGAGAAGTCCTGGTCGTCATGTATCTCAAAATATATTAAATAATATTTTCTAGCCGATGAGGAGCTTCTGAACGTCATGTATCTCCAAATATACTGAAGTATATTTTCTTTCCTTTCTGGCACGTATGTGATGCACCTTGTGTCGTACCTTGCCAATGACACCTCCTGATCAGCCAAATTTTGGTGTCAACAGATCCATGTTGTGTCTAGGTTTAAATAAAGAAATGAGAAAAAAGTCCATGATCTAATTCAGCATGATAGCACGAACTAATGCCTATGCCTCTTTGCCTCAAGTATTATATCACTTGGTGAGCTCGTGGTTCCAACCATCGTTGAAGATTAATTATAAATTCTAAGTCAGGCATTTATCAGCCAAACACACTCCAACATGTGACATTTAGTTTTCTCTCACCATGCGGTTTGATTTATATTACACACTAGAGCTGCTCTATTACATGATGAAATATATAGCTAATATACATTTTTTGAGTAATTATCTAGTTTTTTTTGTAATGACATGGAATTAAACTAGATAAAACTAAACTTTGAAAAGAGGTTTGGGTTGGTAGCGAACCAAGCTCAAATCCCTCGTTCACACTTGCATGCGTTAGTGTTGCAACCGCAAGTAACGCACATCTACTCCACATGTCTACCTTATCCACTAGGACCACCCTGGCCATTTATCAATCAAAATAATGAAATGGTGAGCGAGGACCACGGTGGGAAGATTCACCAAATCTCGGTGATGCAACAAACCTCCTAGCCACCCATCTCCCTAGTGCTTGTGATCCAATTGAGGCAACTGTGGTTCGTCTAAATTTGCCACTAAACCAGTGCTAGTACAAATACGGTGATGTTGGATCCAAACCACTATTGTGGCAGTAGTGAGAGCTTAATTTTTAGAGGTGGATTTCCTTTGAAAGATTTAGGGATCAATTTTTTTGATTTTGTCTTAATCAGGGGTTTGCATTTTGTATGTGTTCTCCTTGTGGAGTTAGGGTTCAATTTGCTTTGCTATTTATTTAGGTTAATTGGGGAATTATTTTTTTGTATGTGTTCTCTTATGGATCTACATTGAATCCACTGCACTTTGCTTTCTATCCCAACTTTTTCTTTGGAAAAACTCAAATTAATGTTAGGGTTTTCTCAAATATTTTGTTCAAAGATATTGTAAAAACTTTTTCTCGAGAGCTTGAGAAAAGTTAATTCTCACAACATTTGCTCAAAAGTTTCTCCTAAATGTAATTTCTCAAGAATTTTGCTTACACGTTTTTATCCTTCCATTGTTTGTCAAAGAAATTTAGAGTTGATTTGCATTTTACTTGAATTTCATAAGGAAGAGAGGGGGCAATCTTTCTAGAAATGATAAAAGGAAGGGATAAATTGTTTGATGCTTTATAGGAATGAAATCATCGCAACTATTTTGTTGGTATAGGGATGTGTGAGGCTAAGGTAATGCACTAGTGTGTATAACATCCCTGCAAAACTATGTAGGATCGAACTCACATGCACGAGAGTAGTGAGGTGGTCATTTCACAGTGGATCTTATAGAGGCATCGATGACTTCATTAGGAAAAGCAAGGACCAGTGAGAAAGAATGTAGAGCAATGTATAGGCGTCATTTAGGAAGAAATCTAGTGTTGCAGGCTATCTTGTGTTGCTGCTTCCAATTGTGTACGAGTGTAGTATACAATTTAATAACCAAACATCATTATATTTATGAAAATTGTGTATGCTATGTGCACTTTGTTCCCACTATGTTAAGCTAGATGTGCTCTATAAAGGATCAACACTAAGTGTATACCAGATAAATCAAATACGAAATTATGGTTGAAACAATCATTTTTTTTGCAATAAAATTAGCCAAACAACATATCTTGTTCAGAATATTATAACTCTCTATTTTAGCTCTAAGATGAACTATTGCATCTAGATCACAACTATTGCAGTAAGATGCACTACTGATTGAAGTATGCAGGTAGTAGGGATGAAAGCGGTCGGGAACGGTCGGAAAAACACTATAACCATTTCCGCTACTATATTTTTTATGCGGGAACGGTAACGGTAACGGGAAGGCCGGTCGGGAAAGCGAAATCGGAAATGCGTGATGTCGGAAACGATACATTTCGATCGGGAAAAAGTCGATAACGATCGGGAATCGGTAATCCAAATCGGGAACGTCGACGCACATAACCACTTCAACCATTCAACTTAACACCAAGGTTACAACCATGTATAATACATAGGCAAAATGTACCGTTGGTAAGTATATAACACTACAAATAAGTCCACCAATTTATGAACACTAGTGACTTGTTATGTTTGCGTTGCACATATTCATGCATGAGTAAGTGACCTATGATTTTTTACGTGGCATATGCTAATAAAACAACAGCAGTGAGTCAACTTTTTAATTGTCATGAAATACTTCAAAAAACTAAATGAGAGACTTGTAAAGGAAAAAGGAAAGCGCACATGCATACTTCAGCTTATCTACGAGTTCAATGAAAAAGCAGAAGTGGCGGTTGCGTCCATCACATCCAAGAGGGATTCTTGCAGCATCAAATCATTTAGCATATGTTGTAGGCACAGCAAATAAAATAAAAAAAGGAAAATGCACATGCATACGCATGGCCTTAGCGGCGTGCGCAGCGCGCTCAACAGGCAGGCGCTAAGGTCGCTTTACCTTGGTAACGGCCCATTACGGCCCAGCGCGCGGAGCCAGCTAGGGAGGGGGGAGCTGCCGCTTTTAATAATTGGACTCCCGGCCTCCAGAGATAGGGATGGAAACGGGACACCAGACTGTCGGTAACCGAATAAATCCGGCAAAAAACAGGAAAATTTGGCAGCAAACGGGAACAGAATCGGTTGGGCTTGTTTCCCGACCGAATTCACGGATCCTGTTTTTTAACGGAAAAATTCCCGTTTTTCTTGTTTAATTTCCGTATAAATTTTATTTTGTATTATTACTTAGCTGTATAGAGCAAGGAGCGCTCCTGTGTTTTTCTCTGGAGGCCGGGAGTCCAATTATTAAAAGCGCCGGCTCCCCCCCTCCCCAGCTTGGCTCCGCGAGGTGGTCTTAAACTTCAGTGTGCGCCTGGTGTAGTGGTGCTTGTTGCTGCTGTGAGTGCTGGGCCGTAATGGGCCGTTACCAAGGTAAAGCGACCTGAGCCCCTGCCTGTTGAGCGCACTGCGCACGCCGCTAAGGCCATGCGTATGCATGTGCATTTTCCTTTTTTATTTTTATTTTTTTTGCTGTGCCTACAACATATGCTAAATGATTTGATGCTGCAAGAATCCCTATTGGATGTGATGGACGCAACCAGCCACTTCTGCTTTTTCGTTGAACTCGTAGATAAGCTGAAGTATGCATGTGCGCTTTCCTTTTTTCTTTACAAGTCTCTCATTTAGTTTTTGAAGTATTTCACGACAATTAAAAAGTTGACTCACTGCTGTTGTTTTATTAGCATACGCCACGTAAAAAATCATAGGCCACTTACTCATGCATGAATATGTGCAACACAAACATAACAAGTCACTAGTGTTCATAAATTGGTGGACTTATTTGTAGTGTTATATACTTACCAACGGTACATTTTGCCTATGTATTATACATGGTTGTAACCTTGGTGTTAAGTTGAATGGTTGAAGTGGTTATGTGCGTCGACGTTCCCGATTTGGATTACCGATTCCCGATCGTTATTGACTTTTTCCCGATCGAAATGTATTGTTTCCGACCTCTCGTATTTCCGATTTCGCTTTCCCGACCGGCCTTCCCGTTACCGTTCCCGTTCCCGCATAAAAAATACAGTAGCGGGAATGGTTAGAGTGTTTTTCCGACCGTTCCCGACCGCTTTCATCCCTATCCAGAGAGCCACAGGAGCGCTCCTTGGTGTGTGACACGAGCTGAAGTAATAATACAAAATAAAATTTATACGTGAATTAAACAGGAAAAACGGGAATTTTTCCGTTAAAAACAGGATCCGTGAATTCGGTCGGGAAACAAGCCCAACCGATTCCGTTCCCGTTTCGTGCCAAATTTCCCTGTTTTTTGCCGGATTTATTCGGTTACCGACAATCTGGTGTCCGGTCGGGATAATACGGCATTCGGTGCCGATCGGGACAGGAAATTCCCATCCCGTTTTCATCCCTAGCAGGTAGATAAACCTTGAGGTTTTCAACCAAGTTTTTGTGGTTATCTAGATCCATGCCGGTGACGGCAAGTGCCACCTCCAAGCATGCGACAAGCCAACCACTGTAGGGTGCATCTCAACATCCTCATCCTTCAAATCAGGGACATAGACTTCAATCTCTAACTCTATGGTAGAGTCGTTGATGTATAGGACATCGTCGGTTTTCCAGCGAAGGCCACTGCGGTCTCTATTCTACACTCCACCATATCCAGAGGACTTGAAAGGATTGATGTCTAAGAGGGGGATGAATTAGGTCACTTAAAAACTAACGACCTCTAAAATCTACTTATCAAAACATATGCAAGATATTATCTGAATGTGTAACTAGGGTTTGGTAAGTGTTGTATCTCTACCACAAAAGAGTTAAGCAACCTAGGTTCCAATCCTATCAGTGATAGTCATTGTTCTTACATCATGTCACATTCTTCGACTCGTCCTTGCAAATAAGGAGGTGATTAAGCTCATTATTAAGATAGTTGTTGATATGATGGGCCTGTTTGGTACAACTTATAAATTGTTTATGGTCAAAATAAACCAAGTCAAACAACATACTTTTTGCAAAATTTTTCCGCCATAATTCTCCTCATGCTCCTATTTGTCCTAAAACATAGAAAGCAGACTAGACCAACTTATTTTGGTAGTGTTTTTCCTTCATTTTGCAACTCCTTAGGGAAGTGCTTCTCCCATAGCCAAACAGGACCGTTATCTAGGCCATCTCCCTCATCAACTTGGAAAGTAGTAATTAGTTAGAAAATAAAAATAAAAAAAATACATATTGGGCATATATGTACAATCATAAGTTAGATAAATTTAAATTGTTCTATCTAGTCTTTTATAACATGTTTCATAGGTTTAATATTGAACGTTAGATGACCATACAATCTAATCTATCCGTTTAAACTGTTTTTTTATTAATCTTGTAATTTCTAAACCTCCTTTTGGCAACATATGACAAAGTATTCTCATGTTCTAACTCAGAAAAGCACCAATTCATCAATACTCTGCATCCAAATAGGAATTGAAATTAGGAGGTTTGTTAAAGTCTAACAAGCAATCTCTAGCGCCATCCAAACATCCTCCATATTAGAATCACACAACATTTCCAATACAACTGCGTTTGGAATTGGGCCTCCATTTCTATGAACACAATTCAATCCAAACGGAGCCTGAATAGAGTTAGGCAGGGCAGGCCCAGGCCTAGGGCCAGCAGGCCCATGGGCCTAGTCGCGGCCCAAATTTGTTAGGAACAGGTCTTCAGTTTGGCCCAACAACGAACAGCCCAATAAAAAAGAGAGTAGGGCAGACCACGGAATCACTCGATTGCTCACGCCGTCGCGCGCTGCTCGCGGCTCTTCCGCCTCCCGCTCGTATCACGCGCCGCTGCTCCCGCCTCCCGGTCGCACCTCGCACTCGTCGGCGCCGTCGCGGCGGCACCCAGCCCGCTCGGCCCCGCGGCCTCTTAGCAAAATCCTGGTTCCGCCGGGTGGCTGAGCTTCAAAATTCCGCCATCAGGTCGGGCGACACCGCGGGTCCAGGGGGCAAGACACGACTCGAACCCACCAAAAACCCTCGCCTCACTTGTCCCCTCGCCTCGCTGCGTCCTCCCTAGCTGCGGCGCGTCACTAGGACACGGAGATCCAGCGGCGATTCCGGCGATGGAGTACGTGAACCCTCTCACCGGCTTCCGCGTCGACGGCCGCCGCCCCAACGAGGTGATGCCTCCTCCCCCGCTTTCCCCCTCGCGCGGTTCATGCGCCCAACCCTATCTCACCCGGCGTTTGACGTCAAGCAGATGCGGCAACTCAAGGGCGAGGTCGGCGTCGTTGCGCGCGCGGACGGGTGAGTAAGGTTCCCCTCCTCCGATGAACGAGAGCGAAACGAATGACTATTCGATTAGGATTGCGGACGGCGGTACGGCGCTCGCTTTTGATCGTTTCTGCTGTTTTTTTGTTGTTGTTGTTGCTCTGTGCAGGTCGGCGCTGTTCGAGATGGGCAACACCAGAGTCATCGCCGCCGTCTACGGCCCTCGAGAGGTGATTCCCCTGATCCTATTTGTGTATCTCGGCGTGCATGTGTGAATCGTGATACATAGGTCATGTGCACCACGTGTTCGAGGAAATGTCTCTCAGAAGCCTACATTTAGTCGTGTTCTGTTTGGTCTATAGTTGAATTCTCTGAGCCAACCTGACCTTAGTTTATTCTTCAGGGGTCTTTTTCAGTGAAGTGGGGATCATATGGAAAAACTAGTCTATTGTTTACATTCTCTATATGCACGAAGAGTGTTTGAAAACCACTAGGATCCACAATGGTCTCTGGACAGTAAAACATTATTTGTTTATACACACTGTTCTTTCTTGAGATATACTGGAGAACTTTTATGGAAATTTCAATCACTCGCGTTCTTTCCTTACTGTCATACTACAACACCAGGGAACCCTGAGAGTCATAGGGCTTAACCTTCTATTGCTTTCGTACCTCCTTATTTTCTTCTTCCCGTTGTCAGGAAGAGCAATTTAATTTTCAGTGTAACCAAATAACTAAAAGTTCATGCTCTTGGATTGTTCATTCAGGTTCAGAACAAAGGTCAGCAAGTAAACAGCAACGAGGCTTTGGTAAAGTTTCACTGCCCAAGTGCATTCTTTAGAGGTTGTCCTTTCTGATGTGTTCCTGAGAGTGTTCTGTATGCAGGTTCGTTGTGAGTATAGGATGTCAGAATTTAGTACAGGAGATCGGAGGAGAAAACCGAAGGGTGACAGGTACATTCCAACTTGAACACAGTAAAATTTGATTAAAAAGAACAGCCCAGTCCTTGGGCATTCACAGCTTCTGGTTCATTTACTATCAGAATAGATTTTTGACGTGGCAAATGTGTATTATTTTTCTCTCTACCTTATCAACAAGCTTCTTTTCCGTGCATCCTGTGTTTTCAAAATCACAATTGACTTTCCCAATAGAGTAAAGAATCCTCAGTAAGCGTATTGCTGTCAGATGTTTTTATGGATGGCCTTGTTGGCTGCACATGCCAATGTTGCTAGAAGCCTGACATGTCCAGCCCATCGCAGCAGCGCCCACAGATGCAACAGAGGATTAGCGATGGGATTAGTTGGTTTGTTTTGTTTCTTCAGAGGAAAATTAGCTTGTTTGGTAGTCAGTTTGTTAGATTGGTTTCTTAGGCACTGAGCTCTCAAAGGCATTGGCTATTGAATTTAGCAAGCAAACAGTTGTCCCTAATTCATCTAACCTGGCCTCCACCTCTTGAGAGGGTGAACTTGCCTCCACCTCTTTGCCTAATTCCCCAATTCCCAGGCATATTGGTAATATAAGTTGTAATTCAGTGCCTTGATCTTATTCTTTTCTTAGTTCCTTTCTCCGCTTGTTTCTTTTTTTTTTGTTCCTTTGTGTTTGTACTTATGAACTTTTCTCTCTATATTCTAATATGTTATAATCATCAGGGGCGTGCCCTCCTGTTATCCATTAAAAAAAGTAGGTCATGGTTAAGATCAGAAATTTCATGAGTAGCATCCAGCGTAATAAACAGTGCTGCATTGCTGCAGTACAATTTAGTTGACTTGCTTTATTTGCTGTTGGGGTGAACACCCAATGCGCTAAAATAGATATAAGTTGCATGAACTAAAGTAGCGTAACTAAAGTGGATTTAGCTTGAAGGTACATGGTGTTTCATTTCCCATATAACTATGATAGTGAACTAACACTACAATCAT